>JABXWE010103701.1:0-38948 GCA_014611495.1 Limonius californicus | reverse complement strand
TTTGGTTAGTTAAGTTTAGGGTGCATGTTGCATGAATGTTTAGTATGTAAGGGACGCCCGCACCCCCCTGAAGTAATGCGAAAGCGGTTCCGGGGGGGGAACGGTAGTATGAATGTGTGAAAAAAAAATTATGGTATAGAGTGTTACTAATGCTATTTTATTAAATGGCTTTTCGTTTAAGCCGTCAGTTATAATATTGTATTAATAAATATGATAACAATAAAAATATCCAGTTTGCAGGTGAAAATTTTCGAAATAGTCCAGGTGTAGGCACGTACTTATGCTATTTTTTTAAATTAGGTCTTGTTTATTTCGTGATAGTGCCAGTATGAGTTGGTTACAATTTGCGCTTAGAGAAACGCAAAGATTTTATTATTTCGTATTGGAAAACAGCTTTTGTACTGGACATCAGAAAATTCACAATCTAGAGCGAAAACTGAAAGGAATAACAAACAACTTTGAAATTAATAATAAAATAATAAATAAAATAATAATCAATAAATAATAAGTATTATCATGGACTACCAGCAACATTATTTAGTATAATACAAAATATAACAATAAAAACAAAAGAAAAATAATTAAGAAAGCATGCAAGTACTTGCGTTTGTAGATGATTTGGTAATGCTATTAAGAAAAGAGAAAAAATTAAAGGAGACATTAATAAATTTAACAGGTAGAGAAACAAAATAGCCAAAAGTGGTGTTTTAATAATTCTCCATTTAGAGGTAGTAGTCAGTTTTACATTTTAAAATTTACGTTTCGCCCAGAATTGTAGGCTTCTTCAGAATTCATCAAAGTAGTAAATTAAAAGCAGACATGATAAGTGATGCATAGTACAACACACGAAAAAACAAAAAATATAGTTAATATTATTAAGTAAATATTATTTAAAACTTGAAACAGTAACATTATTTAATAAACATGGCTGCAGATCAACGATAAGTGACTGTCACGTCCACTGTCCACGTATCGTTGAGAATCATTAAAACATTCCTTTTGGCTATTTTGTTTCTCTACATATTAAATTTATAAACCAGGCCAAAATAGTCTAGTAAAATTAGGGTCTAACCTCAACATCCAAAAAAAAAAGTTCTACCTTGCGGCAAATTGTTCTATACCATCTTCTTAGTAAGTGATAAAAAGTTGCACGACCTAGAGCGTCGGGTTTGTTAGGGAGGGGGTGGAAAGGGGGTAAAATGGTATGTTTCAACAGTTCTTCGCAAATATCTCGAGAACTATGAGGAATAGCGCAAACGTCATCATATACAAAATTAATCTACATTAAATTTCGAACAAAAATGGTCTTATACATTTTTGTGCTCCAGACGCGGGTTACGGAGATATGGAGGGGTAAAGTGGCATTATTTTTCAGTTTTCTTGAAAGTTCTCGAACTCGCTTGAAAATGAGCAAAACTTCGATTTAAATAGTAAATAAGCAATACATAATCTATTAATACAGTATCTTATATATATATCTTATCTATATTACTCCCCGCTTTTGTCGTTTTTATATACATTCCGTTTTTTTTTGACATTACCGATAGTTAAGAGTACCTATATTTCCTCTTGTATATCTCATATCATTTTCCTCTTTCCCATTTGTCCTATTATACGATATAATAAAATTATCTCCATCTTTTGTCATATGACCTTTTAAAAGAGAAATTCATGTGTAGAAAGAATAAATAAGGTTAACAACAAAATATATTGCTTATTTATTATAAAAATGGAAAATTCAAAATATTATTATTCAATTAAAAGTGATATGTACACACACCTTACGAGGTAATTAAATCAATAGAAAAAATAACAGTTATTTAATATATATGCAGAACAGGTCTTAGAAAGATGGTACAGAAAATGCGAAGGAATGGGAATTCCAATACGAGTGTGTTTGTCGTTTAGAAGTAGGCTTAATGATTTCATATATAAGCACCTTGAGCAATTCCGGAACCAAGTCACCACCTCCGCTTGCAATTTCATCAACAGTTGGAAACTGTGAACAGTCGTAGCATCGAGATTTCACCTCGCGGCGAATAATAGCAGCTGCAGTTGTAATCATCCGCAACTCTTCCTGTACTTTATTGTCCTTATTTCTGTTTTTGTACCAGTTTTCTGATAAAATAGTAGAGGCTGTTCCGGTAAAGCAAGCAACATCTCTTTTCCCAGATAATTCTGCAAAATGTATACCGCTACCATAACGCTGGACAAGTTTTCTTTTCAAATGGACGGCAGCATATGGCTCAACTTCAGGACTCAGTTCAATACATTTCTGGTTCAATTCTTCCAAACTATACTGGCATTCATCATTCTCATCCATGTAATCACATAATTTGTCAAAACCAACCTCCCTATTGGCATCAGAGGTTGACCCTCCTTTTGTTGCTGTTCCTTTTTCTGGTTTTGATGTACCTGGTTTCTGGAACCTCTGGTAACAATACCAGTGGTACCTCCCATCAGAAGCGGTGAGGTCTATGACATGAGCGACCCTCAACAACACCTCTTCCCCCCAAGAGTCTTGTCTGCTAGTAGCTGCATCTCGAACGTTGTCGATTAATTTATCTTTCTCAACTAAACTCCACTTTTCTTGAGTAGTGCTTCTGCATTTAGAGACATCTTTACATATGCGACCACACAGGAAACATAAAGATTTCAAGTCAAATGAAACACGAGGTACTTTTGAAGGGACAACCTCATACTTCTCTTCTGATGGCCTTGGACGTGTTATATATTTTTCTCGACATTTACTATGCACTTGGAGGAAGGCATTAGCCATAAACTTATCTTTAACTCCATCCCGTCGAATATCACTGCACAGTATGATTTTATCAACCCCCTTTCTGGTCAGAGTAATGAGTTGACCACCTTTATCAACACATGGTATCAAAACACATTCCATCATCTTTTACACGTACTCAACTATATAGCGCTATTATGCACACTCGAACTATATAATAATAATAATAATAATAATAATAAACTGTCTTTATTGATTAAGATACACCAGAGAAAAATAAACAAATTCTTTGAGAACTAGGGCGAAGTTCAGTTTATGGAGAAGTAATAATCCATAAACTGCTCTCCCACTTAACCCTAGAGGAAGGAAAAGACGGAAATAATAAAAAGAGAGAGAGAGAAGAGGATGAATGAGAAAGAAGAAGAGAATAATGAAGATGTAGGTAAGGGGAAGAAAATGAAAACGATGAGTGTATGACAATACACAGCGAAAGAGGAGAACTGCACATCAATCCATTTTAGAATTCATTAACTACTCCGTTATGAATTTTGCACAGCAAGAAGTAATCTCCCGAGCTGAGATCGAAACCTGGGCAGAGGTAGTGACTTGAGATGCAAGGGTAAATTGTTATAATTGTGAGCTATTTGGTAAGAGAAACTTCGCTTACCTAGTTCAGTATAATGCATAGGAATACTTATATTGCCCCTGAATCTCAAATTTAGATTATGTACATCGGTTCGAAATCTGATTTTATTATACAGATACGGCGGGGTTTTGGTAAGTAGAATTTTATGATAAAGACATGAAGCATGTAAAGAGCGCCTATTAAACATGTTTAACCAAAGAAACCTCTATTAGTTTGTGTGTAATTCTTTCGTAATTTCGTATACCAAATATTAGTCGTAAACATGCATTCTGGAGTTTCTGCAACCTGGCAGTATCTCGAGAGTCCAGGCAGGAACCATAAACAACGTCACAATAATCAACTTTTGATAAAACTAGGCTATTGCATAATACAACTTTAATTTCTTTGCTCAAAACATGTCGGTTATAGAAAATTTGTCTGAGGTTACAGTAGGCACTTTTTAAACATTTTGACACGTGCTGCTTGAAGCGCAACGCAGAATCGAGGGTTAGTCCCAGGTTTTTAGACGTTTCATATACAGGGAGAATGCTATCCTCTATTCTAATTACTACCTCCTTCGCGGCCCGGCTTACATCATTCCTTCTACCAAACAGCATTACAGCTGATTTGCCAGCATTTAATTTAAGCGCATGCTCTTTTGAGATATCGACTAATTTTTGCAGATCTTGATTTATGCTCTGACAGGAATTTTGAATTAGAGAGGGATCAAACGACATATAGATTTGCGAGTCATCAGCGTAGAAATGGGAAGAACATGCACGTAGTACAGATGGAAACATCAGTATGTAAACACTAAATAGAAGTGGCCCTAAAATCGAGCCTTGCGGGACACCCGCATCAATTTTGCGAAATTCTGATATACAACCTTCCACATTAACCGCATGAGATCGATCAGAAAGGTAATTAGACAAAAGAGTTACCGACTTCATATCTAACCCTATATAATGAAACATAGCTGCTAAAACCCCATGGTGAATGGTATCAAATGCTTTAGAGTAATCTAGCAACACCAGAATTGTCAATTTTCCCTGATCTGTTGCAAGCACCACATCATCTACAATATTTAATAAAGCTGTTGTACAGCTGTAACCCTTCCTAAACCCCGACTGTGTGACAGGCAGAATATTATTAGAAGTGAGATGTTCCCGCAGCTGCTGTTCCAGCACTTTTTCCATTATTTTAGACAGTGTTGGTAAAATACTAATGGGTCTGAGATCTTTGAAATCATTCGGGGATGAGGTTTTTGGAAGAGGCAAGACTAGGGCTCGTTGCCACATATTGGGGAACACAGAATTCTTTATACAGTAGTTGATAAGATGTGTGATTACCGGCAGCAGAAAAGGTACACATAGTTTAATTACATAAATGTTGAGATCATCAACACCAGTAGCATTTGATTTTATAGAGGTAATTATATTTAGTATATCGCTTTCATCAACAGCTTTAAAACTAAGAGTAGTTATTACAGAGTCTTTTATATTATTTTTCTAAAATGAAATTAAATTGTCATTATTTATGTTTAATTTTGGTATTGAGCTAATGAAATATTCATTTATTTTATTACAATCAGATAATTTCAATGGTAATTTATTATTTACAGGTTTTGTAGATATATTGAGCATTTTCAGATCTCTCCAGAATAATTTAGAGTTAGTTGAAAAATTTTCAACATAAAAAGCTTTTTTCTCTCTTTTTATTGCTGCATTAAGTAGATTTCTCAGCTGTTTATAATATCTAAAATGTTCTGGGTCTTTTGTTACTCTAAAACGACTCAATGCATTATTGCGGGTACGTATCATTTGTTTAATGGTGGCTGTCAGCCATGGTGCGTACGGTTTTGAGATTCTAGAGCAAGTGATAGGTGCGTGCAAGTTCAACAAAATAACTAAATTTTCAACAAAATAATTAACTTTGGCATCAACGCTATCCAGATGATAAATGTTATTCCACGGAATAGCACGCAAATCAGTATTAAATTGGTCATAATTAAGAGATTTAAAATTCCTGTGAGTGCGTATAGTTGCCAGCGGTTTTGAATAATCTACGTTAATAAAGCAGCTTATTAGATAATGGTCAAATGTTCCATGCAGACACAGAACGGCATGATTGCTGACCATGTTTTTATTTGAAGTAACAATAAGATCTATTAGAGTAGATGATTTATCAGTGACACGCGTTGGTTCATCGATTATTTGTGTAAGACCAAAACTGTCAAAAAGACCTAATGTGTATGTTGTAGGTGAGCTTCCAATATCTAACATATCTATATTGAAATCTCCGAAGCAAAAGATTTCGTCCGTTATAGCCAAAATTGTAGATAAAGTGGTTTCTAACGAGTCTATAAATTGTTTATAATCAGCCCTCTGTGGGTTATAAACAGCACCAAATGCATACTTATTGCGATTTAAAGAAATTGTTAACCATACCTGCTCAATTTGATTATCACTTTCAATGATATTATAGGTTAAAGATGTTTTAATGTAAAAAGCAACCCCTCCGCCTCTGGTCAATCGATCAGCTCGCACAATCGAATATCCATCAATATGTATGCCATTGTTTGGAATATTATCAGTCAGCCAGGTCTCGCAAACGGCCAGGATATCATAATTACTGTTTAAGAGATGGTCTCTAAATAGTATAAAGTTATTAATTAGCGAACGTACATTCAGATGTGCACAGCTCAACCCCTTAGGCATGTGCTTTAGTGATACACCCAAACTAATAACACGAGCGAAAGTACAAAGAAAAAGAACAATAAATGCTACGCTTCATACCGCTGTCAATTTCGTAATGATCCACAACAGCAAATATAAAGAATAGAACGAAAAAGAAAGAAAATAATTTACATATTGAATAATGCGTAACTACATCAGCAACATAACTAGAATAACAACATTGTAAGTAATAATAAATTTAAATCAGGAATGTATTGGCTGACAATTTGTCAGATCTTTAGAAGAGTTAATAGTTTTCACCGAGTTATTTAGGTTTATGAACACTTTACTGTCACGTGTCCATGCCTTCCCATTTCCAACTTGCTTTTGGGCCTCTTGAAGTAATTGCAGCTTCATTCGTGTTAGACCTTCCCTTATAGTTATCCCAGAGTTTTTCAGCAGCTTTTTGTTCGAGAATATCATTTGACGATATTTATAACTTAAGAAGAATTTAAACAATGTAAAGTTTACTGAGATACCTATGGAATACAAACAGTTGTAATGTGTGTAGCCTACCTACCTGTTACAAGCTAAATTAATCACCCTGTATAGGTACCTATTTCATTCGTTCCGTTAAGCGCATTTTTGATTAAATTTTTGCATACAATGCATATGTACTCCAAATATACAAAAATAAACAAATTGAAATTAAAATTGTTGTATTTAAAGCTTTTTCCCTTAACCGGACACCTACCACAAAAAAGTGAGCACCATGAGTGTTTGCTTATGGAAGCTTTCACTGTATCTGTCTGGAAAGTTGCTATTAATGAGGAAATCGCCTCAACGCTTTCCCAGTAAATAACTTTAGTTTTCTGAGACGCTTTAGGCGATTTCTAATGTAATTTCATGCACAGGGTGCCTTCAAAACATTTATTACATGTGTCTGCTGAGAATTGAAATTTACAGCCAGAAAACATCGCCATGTTTGAATTTTGAAGAGTTGTTCTGTGTTAAAACTTCTACTTAAATCTGGTTTATAAATACTAGTTTTGGTTTTTGCTCAATTAGGTGGAAATACAAAATAACAAGTAATAAGATCATACTTCCATTTGTAGTTTAAAATGTTAGAATGTATAATGTAATTTCTGTAAAAGGGTTAATTATGTATGTTACATATCATATACGATCGTAGAGTATCTTTTATGCCCTATTTCAAAATGTGAAAATCTAATATGCAGAAATTAAGAAAAAAAAGTTGTCTGTCGTATCTCTGAACATAGTTGGCGTAGGAAAATGTATTTGCAGGAATTTCGTGTCCACTTGCAAAATATAGAGTTTCAATTGCATGACTTTAATAATAAAAAAAATATTACAGATTTTTGAAAAAGACAAAGTTCAGTTTTTTGAGGATATATCAGAAATCCGTGCAGATATCTTGATAATCAATACTTTTTCGTTTTCATGATTTTCACTGAATTTTAGAAATTGGGAAGCTACAAATGCGACTCGTACAAGAAAATTCTTAAAATTTATAATGCAGTTCAATATGTTTCTAATACCTACGACAGTGGTGGCCGGTAAGGCTGCAACAAGGGGGGGGGGGGCATTTATATTTTAACAGCAAAAACATATGTTATTATAAGAAAACACTCACCTGAAATTAATGTGAAGTTCTTAAAAACACCATTCCTGTAAATTTCTTTTAAACAATAATACAAGATAGTCATCGAATCAGTAATTGCTTAACAAAATAAGCACACCCAAACACTTTAATTTTTAAAATGAAATCTGTTTGTCGATTTTTCATCGAAATAAATTTGTCGGCAAAATTATCAATTTCGTTAACTAAACTCTTGCTGATAGACATTTTGTGGCCAAAGTATTAAAGCGATCGTTAAGCATGGTATTTCTGTCGTAAAAAGCTTCTTACACGTTTTAATGTGGAAAAGCAACGTTCAGCTTCGGTGGTTGTCGTAGGTGTTGTTACAATAATATATAGAAGTCTCAGTGTTTCCATAATAGTTTCTTCAAGATCATTTTTTTTAACAAAAATGTTAAAATATTCATAGGACCAGATATTTCTATAAAGCCGGATCTCGTGTGTATAACTTCTAACTCGCTTTTGAACGTTTACTTAGAGAGCATGGGATGAAAAGAAACTACTCTGTCTAAAATATCCACCAGAAAGTTTTTATAAAATTTTGAAAATGAGCTATTGTTCAACAATACAGCTGCTTCCAAATGCCCTCTAAAAAAGCAAATCGTTCTTTCATTTGGACCAGCATTGTGTCACAAACCTCCTTAGCAATTACATTTCATCTGTCTTCATGATCAATTCTTTTACGTTTTACTTGAACAAATTTTGATCAACTTCCTCGTGAATGTCATCTGTCAGGGCTCTCATAAGGAAATATCCTTCTGAATTTGAACACTGTCTCTATTTCTTGACTGTAACTGATTATAAAGTATATCCACATGCGGCAAGATGTGAAAAAATTTTAACCAGAACATGAACTCTGAATCCTCTAATACCCGTTTCAATCCGTAGGCTTCATGAGTAGTGCCTTTTAGCCGTTCATTTTCAATTTCTTCAAACGCCTCAATAAGGGCATCCTGATTTTCATAAACTACATTAACTAAGCGTGTATTGTAGTTCCAACGTGTTGTAGCAACTTTTGGTAATCGTCTTTACATAATCTTTGTAATATGTCACAACGATGTAACGAATTAAAAAAAAAATGGAATAGGTGACAAGTTTTGGAAAAATACAATTACTCTTGAATTCTGTGACGCTGCTTTTTGCATGAAGAGGTTCAATTGATGCGCATATCAGTGGACAAAATATGCACAAGGCTATTACTGTTTAATTTTCGCTTGTACATCCCCGGTTTCGCCGTTCATAACATTAGCATTATCATAAGTTTGAGATATTAATTTTTGTGGATCGATTTCTTGCAAGATGGAATTTCTCACCCCTTCTGCAGTTCTTTGATTTGAAAAATTCCCAAAAACGTTCATACCTTCTACCTGTATAAACATACTTAAATATTAAGACCTTTTGGCACTGATTTGACACGTCTGTTGTTTCGTCGCACTGAATGGCTAAACAGTCAAATTTCCCTATTTGGTCAGAAATTTCTTTTCTACACACTGCCAGCATATGCAATCTAAAATTTCATTTTGTATTGTTTTTGAAATTCCAACAAAAACTAGTACTTTTCAAATGTTCTTTTAATGCAGAATCTAACTCTGCAGCAAAGTCCACGATTTCCCTAAGTTTACCCCGATTTAGTGAATCCTCACTTTCATCGTGACCTCTTAATGCTGTCTCAAAGGCGCTATAAATTCTTATACAGCTAGTAATTCGTTTTAATACGTGTATGTATGTTCTTTCTAACCTTTTCGTTATGTTTAGCGACACTTTCCCTACAGGCCGAACTTAATTGTGTTATAATGTTTGCTTCTCCTAGAAAAGTATAGCTGGTGAATGCATTTAAATGATGTTTAGATATTTCGTATTTTGCAATGTTTTCCCCGAGCTGATGCAGATCCTTTATTCCCGTCCTCGTCCAATTTTTATCCATTCCCGTTCCGTCTTTATAAATAAAAATAAAAGACAAGGAGGACAAAATAATAAATTTAACACATCACACCTACATAACCAGTTGTTTTTTTATAAACCTCTGCAGAAAAACGACAAGTGTAACACCTGTTCTGGCTTCTCTCTCCATTTTTTGTGTTAAATTTAAATTCAGCATGGGCCTGCCCAATGTTTTAATTTGAAGTTTCTCTTCAATATTTAAAAGGATATTAACACTATTCATTGTTTACTAGTCACAAAACTGCTTTTGAATTGTAGCATCGAGCGCAGGCGAATCTGTTCGGCCCACTAAATCTAGTCGGAGTCTTCATTCAACGAGTAAAGATGTGTCGAGCGGAGCCCCGTGCAGTCTAGAGCAGCTCCGTCCAAGCCAGAACAGCCCCGTCCAGTCCAGCGCAGCCCCGTCCAATCCAGAGGAGCCCCGTTCAGTCTAGAGCAACCTCGTCCAGATCAGCGCAGCCCGTGCAGTCCAGCGCAGCCCCGTGCAGTCCACCGCAGCCCCGTTTAGTCCAGAGCAGCCCCGTGCAGTCCATCGCAGCCCCGTCCACCCTAGAGTAGCCTCGTCCAGTCCTCGCAGCCCCATTCAGCCCAAAGCAGCCCCGTCCAGCCCAGAGTAGCCCCGTCCAGCATCGCAGCCCCGTCCAGCCTAGAGTTAGGCTCGTCCAGTCCCAGCAGCCCGTCCAATCAGAGGAAGCCGTTCAGTCTAGAGCAACCTCGTCCAGACCAGCGCAGCCCGTGCAGTCCAGCGCAGCCCCGTCCAATCCAGCGGAGCCCCGTGCAGTCCACCGCAGCCCCGTTTAGTCCAGAGCAGCCCCGTGCAGTCCATCGCAGCCCCGTCCACCCTAGAGTAGCCTCGTCCAGTCCTCGCAGCCCCATTCAGCTCACAGCAGCCCCGTCCAGCCCAGAGTAGCCCCGTCCAGTCCTCGCAGCCCCGTTCAGCCGAAAGCAGCTCCGTTCAGTTCAGAGGTGCCCCGTCCAGCCCAGAGCAACCCTGTCCAATCCAGCGCAGTCCCGTGCAGTCCAGAGCAACCCAGTCCAGTCCAGAGCAGCCCCGTGCAGTCCATCGCAGCCCCGTCCAGCCTAGAGTAGCCTCGTTCAGTCCTCGCAGCCCCATTCAGCCCAAAGCAGCCCCGTCCAGCCCAGAGTAGCCCCGTCCAGCCTCGCAGCCCAGTTCAGCCGAAAGCAGCTCCGTCCAGTCCAGAGGTGCCCCGTCCAGCCCAGAGCAACCCCGTCCAATCCAGCGCAGTCCCGTGCAGTCCAGAGCAGCCCCGTCCAGTCCAGAGCAGCCCCTGCGGTCCATCGCAGCCCCGTCTAGTCCTCGCAGCCCCGTCCAGCCCAAAGCAACCCCGTCCAGCCCAGGGTAACCCCGTCCAGTTTAGCTCAGTCCCATCCAGTTCAACCCAGTCCGGAGCAGCCCTTTTATCTTAAATTTTTAAATTCAGTATAACTTTATTATTATCATTATTATTATTGTTATTAATTCAATATTATGTAATCTCAATTCAACTACTTTTTCTTTTGTTAATTCATATAACTTTTACTTGACTGAAGAGGAGGCAACTCCTATAACGGCCTTTGCCTTATAGAATTGTATGTGTGAAATGTATATTTTATGAGGTAATAAATACTGTGAAAATTCAAAATTCCACTAAATGAACGTTATAATCAATAATTATTATATAAGTACGGTCGGGCGATGTGTGCCGAATACAGAGAATCGTGGGGGCCGAATTCATGTCACTCTCACGCCTGAAGATTTAATCGCGCAAGGCGATCGAGAACTTGCGGAATGGATGACAGTTTAAACGTTAAAACGTTAGCTATAGAAAACAAACTTTCGCAGAGTTAGTTCATTTTAATTATTATTTAAATACCGAAAAGGAAAGATTAATTTTATTATTTTAATCAGGGAGGGGACGCACCCGTATCCACATATTCAAAAACCGCCACTGACCTTCGAATGACTGAATCAACAGCAACTGATATTTGCTGTAAATAAAAGTCATGACGGACAATTTAGGAAAACAGAAAAACCAAACAATTCGTAAAACAATTTAGTAGTTATTGCTTTGGGAAACAGGGAAATGAAAATTATAATATTATAATGTACATATATTCTGTTCTATATTTTGATTGAGCGAGAAAGTTTGAAGCTAATCTTCGGACCACCCTGTATATTTATAACTAAATACAGAATGGGACAAAAATTACTTTGCCATTCAAAAATCAAATAGCGTTTTCGCTGTATTATTATATGTATATATCGGATATTATTTTATTTTTCTATCAGATTCTAAAATTAGCAGCCTGGGAAATACATGATGGAAAAATTGACGGAAAAATGCGTAAAACTTATTGAATTATACTTTCAACAAATAAACTACAAAGACTACTACTTCAGTTCTCACAAAGCGTTGCGATATTTGGTCTAAAAATATCAACAAATAAAACGAAATCCTTAACAATTAGTAAAGAGCTAATACGACGTAGATTGGAAATACAATGAAGTTCAATTGAACAAAGAACGGAATTCAGGTATTTAGGCGTAGAAATAATAAGCAACAAAACCTTAACAGTGGAAGTTAAAGAGCAAGCAAATAAAGCATCTAGACTGACCGGGTGCCTAAACGACACTATATGGCGCAACAATTATGTGAAAATAGAACTTAAAGTACGTATCTACAAGAACGTCGTACGCCCTGTGTTTATCTATGCAGTGGAAACACGAGCATACACAGCAAAAACCAAACAACTGATGGAAGTGACCGAGATTACAAACATTACGAAAGATTGTGGGAAAAAGTAGGCTTGCTAGAATAAGGAATATAACATAAGAAGACAATGTGAGATTTAAGAAATAGAAGAATGGACGAAAAAAGAAGAGAAGAGTGGAAAAACCACGTCTCAAGAATGTCAGAAACACAACTAGTAAGAATGGCGTGGGATACCTCCCCCCAGGGAAGAAGAAGACATGGTCGCCCTTCCAAGAGATGGAGTAATACTCTAGAATAAAACAGACTGGAAGCCTATTAATAAAGAAGAAAAAGAAGAAAAGAAGAAGAAGGAAGAAGAAGAAAATGAAGAAGAAGAAGAAAGAAGAAGGGGACTTTCAACATCAGCATTCCATTGTGAATAGGAAAAATACTAGGTTTTGAGGCACGACATATCCCAGAGTCTTCCATCAACGCGAATTATACCACCTGAAAGTCACGGTTTGGCGCTGGGTTACATCTGAAAGGGTGTTAGGCCCATACCTTTTTAGAGTGATAATAATGATAATATACAATAACTGCTACGAGCAACAGATATAGCGAAATTTTGAGGTATTTTGTGCCTCCTGCTGTAGAGAATACATTTGGAATGCGGTGTCAGCAAGAAGGAGCAACTGCCCACTCAGCCAGAAAGTCCATGCAGCCGATAATGCGAATTTAAAAATAAAGAATAGTTTCCAAAAATTTATTGGGCATCGCGTTCCTCTGTTCTCATGGCTCCATATTTCGTTTTGTGGATATTTAAAACAGCAAGTGTATGCCAATAAACCTCGATCTCTTCTTAAGCCGAATAACAATATTCGTAGAGAAATCCAAGCGATTGAGTCAGCCATTTTGCATGCGCAGTTGAAAGAGCTCATATTTGCGAAGGTGGAAATGGCAGTGGCGGCTCGTGAGTTAAGAAAGAGGGTGGGCACAAGAAAAAACTTACCTATTTTTTGTACATAAAATCCAATCTCCTATTTTTCATGCTGGAAAAGACGTCTATGACTTTGTTGTCAAAATCCGGGATAGACTGGACGAACTTCTTTTCTATTGATAGGATCGCCAATGCGTTTAGTCGATCTTTTGCACACAATTAACTTCCATTATTGAAAAAACGTCACTTTCGTCTTTGAATTCAACGCGCGATTGCGCGAAAACAGCGCTCCAAAGTGCAAATTCAAACGTTGACTTTAAATCGGGAACAATCTGCTCGGTGCCCCATTCGCCTGGTATATCGCATATAGCGAAGATAACCGATAGGCAACCGAATCTTGTTCTACATAGGTACAAATCAGAGCGTTCCCAGGAAAATAGTTTTGAGGCTGTTAGCCGCGCTTGTGGTGCGGAAGGAAAATTTGATACCATCGTTAAAATAATGAAATTAAAATAATGCACTGAATTACATGCGAATTTCTTTCTGTGTTTATCTTGGTGGTTGGGTGGGCACGTGCCCTTGTGCCCTTTAGTACACCGCCACTGGGAAATGGGGGTCATTTTCAAGATATTATTTTTCATGTATAGGTAAAAAAATCTCCATGCTATATTGAATATTATGTAAAAGAGCAATAACAAAATAATAAAAATACAGAAAGATATTTAATATTTAAATGATAAAGTGACCTTTGGCCCACTCTATATGTGACTTATACAAGAAAATTCTTTAAATTTGAAGGTAGCTCAATACATTTTTAATGTGTTCGAATTAGTGAATTAATAGCTGTTAATATTAGATGTAAATAACAGTTATGGAAGACCATTTTGAAACTAATTTTGTATAGAAGTCATATATCTTGTAGAAATATTTATAAACTATTTCTTTGGTTGAAGTCAGAAAATGAAAATTATATCATAATGTAACTTTTACATCTTGCATATCAGAAAGTTGATTTCTCCTATAATTTTTTGTTTTACTAAAATCCGAAGTTTGAATGGAAAATATCCGACTACCCTGTATTCAAGATTTGTACAAGAAAATACTTTAAATTTATAAGGCTATCACGACCCTATTTTCATTCTGAACTGACGTTATTTAAACATATTTATTTATATCAGTTTCTGTAACTAATGGGAATATAAATATATTTGGAATGGAATTCCTGTTGAAAACGTGTAGGAATTTTTTCAAACCAAAAATGCTCCTCTGAGCTTCCTCGAACTTATCATCCACATTGCATTTCAAGTATTGCACATATTTGATTAGGAAGACAGAAACACCAAGGCAACAAACCGTGCTACGAGCCAAATTCAAAAATTGTTTCGGTCCATGTTTGGCTGAAATGAGAATTGTGAACAGGAGTAAAGCATTTGGCGGAGGTTTATTATTTTAAACATTTATGACAAACAATAAATTTGCTTTTAACTACGAAAAATACAAGAGCTGTATTGATATTTGATTAAAACATTAAAATTTTGTTTGGGCTGCGTTCTAATATTTGAGATATTGCAGAAGCTTATCATAAATTTTCCTCTTCCAGTCTGTCATTTGGGGTTAATTTATAAATTTGAAATAGGAAAGGCGTGGGCGTTGCAACTCATTTTTAACAGCTTTAGTCTTGTAGCTCTTCTTTTTTATTTTCAATACATATTTAATATACTATTTCAACTTGTTCTGCACTTTCGTGTATTTTTAAAATATAAATAATATCTTGTTTTATATCAGTTCAAATAAATGGAATGACAAGGATCGGTTGGTTAGTCAATAAATCTGAAATTTCTGACAAATCAGCAGATTTCAATCAGGATCTCAGAAATGGTATGGCATTGGAAAAGTTAATTCAGGAGAATTTAAAAATCCATATTCGGTATGTAAAGAATTCCAATTAGGATTGCATAAATATAACCATGCCATGCCAATGAGAGTAATAAAAAATTAATCTGCAAGTATTAATTTTAAAATTCGACTTCTATTACTTTCATTTACTATTACGAGAACAATCGGAAGTATAAATAATTGGGGAGAGTTTCGATTTTGAAAATCAGATGTCTTCAATTTTAGAACAGGATCGCAGAAGAGGAAGGACTAAGGGAGCATTTAACTAAAAGTAATTGTAGAGCATGAAGGTGACTACAATTTTCGGCTATTTTCACATCAGGAGAGCAGAAGTTGAAAGTTTTAGTTGTGTATGTTTGGCAGTGTAAAAAGTAGATACTTTCTAACATTCCACAAAAATAGAATTTACGTTTTTACTAGTTTTTATTTTCAATATCAATGGAACTATTTTGATTTCGAAGATGTGCGATTTGTTACTTTTGCAATAATTATTAGAGTTTCATTTTTAGTTATTTAAATATCTAACAGGAAAGTTTACAACAATACAACTCCGTGGTTTCCGGGAAAAAGGGGATAAGTCATTTTTTGGGCAAAATGAGTTAACTCCATTTACCGATAGTGGTTTTCAGTGAGCTACATTATGGACCAAACGGGATAAGTCGATCGAGGTTTTATAGTATTTTTATTTCAATGTGCATTTAGAGGTATCTTGTTCAGAAGCCTGAGAGATGCACCAGAAGGGATAAGTGGAGTTGTCTCATTTGGTACAACAGTCCACATTGTATTATGCTCACTTATCGCGTTTGGCACATTGTTAGTTTTACATTGGTTACAGTTGTCAGTGCGTTTTGACAAGTTTGATTATTTTTTAATTTTAGAATGGAGTCAAGAGGCAAAAGAATGGTTACCATGTGTAACAGTTATGAAGATAATGGGAGTGGTAAGCACAAACTAATAATAATTAAACAATTAATATAACCTTTTAGCATTTTAATAAAAAATATTCTAAACTCAAAATGTTCTTCTAGGCGCTGATTTGAGTTTGCATATTCTAGAGGCATACAAGCATGTATTTGATGGTTTAGATAGTGATGATGATGAAGAATATTTACCTTCTGAAACAGAATTATATAGAATAAATAGTAGCAGATCTGATATTCCAACGACATCATCTAATGTTGAGAATGAGCTCTCTGTTGAAGAGTCAAATCCTGTAGAAACTTTTTTCGGCACTACAAAAAAATCTAGAAAACCAAATGTTACGAACCCAACGAGCTTTTTCGTCGACCCGCAACAGGATTGATGGAAAAAGTCCTACAGCTTAGCTCAGAGGAGTAGGGGTGGTTCACGGAAACCGCTTACGGGAGGGAAATCTTCCTAGTTGTGTACAGGGTAGGTCAAAATTAATGGACGCCACCTTCCAAATTACAGCAGATTACCAGTTCTCGTGGAAGGCCGAGAAGCCAGCAGCTTACAGAAATCGGACTCACTTTTATTGTGCCTCCTCCTGTATATAAGCTTACAAACTTCACGTACACAAAGATAAAAATACACAAAAATAAAAGATGTGGCAAGTTTCAAGACTAATATAATTCAACTTCTTTTAGTTTACTGACATGGTACATAAATTATAACGATTACATGGAAAATGGTAATATTTATGGTTCAATAATACAAGATTTCATTGGAACGTTCGAACTGAAAAAGGCTCGCCGTCAGTGGCTTGCAATATTTAATTTCTTAGAACAGATCTACCCAGCCAGTGGCGTCGGAATTTAATACACTTTATGAATACACTTTACTTAACCAAAAGAAGAAAGAACAACTGGCAATTGAAGGTCGTTTTACGTCGTATTTAAAAAAAAGCGCCAGCACTTGAAGCTTGAAGATTAACTCGGAAAAAGTTGTTACCACACAATTAGAATTTCTCCTACCTTAGTGTTGTTCGGTAGGGGGCAGAGCGAGGCATAACTGGGGTGTTCCTAAGATATTGGGAAAATTCGCTGCCACGCCCCTGAAGACTGGATCGAATGGAATCAACGTTGAGGGCCAAAAATTCAATGCATTTATCGCAACAGTGGACAACCAAAGGGACAGAAAATGGGCTAGATATTAATCCGCCAAAGGCGATTAGCAAATTCGTAATGTATTGCCTTTCAAGGCAAAATTCCAGCATGTTTCTTTAAATCCGACACTTGTCGATGGTTCTGTTCACGCCACGGTGAAAACAGCAATACGAAAATTCACGCGATGGACACCCATCGAAAACCCAAGCCGCCCCTGCAGTACTTGATTATGGTAGTTATCGCAAGCAACCAGGCCGAAGCAGATGTTAAATTCGACTGAAGAGGAAAACGAACGAAAGTATACAGCAGCTGAAATATTTCATCATATTGCGAAATATGATGCCATAATTCTAGAACATTTTAACACGTAGGACTCCCTTCAAGGGCAGGTCAAGCGCGTAGATAAAATCTTAATCGGCAAATCTGCATGATAACAGAAAAATGTTCACTAAAACTGTATTTGGAAAATAATAGGTAATATAGTAATCGGCTTAAGAGCGGCAATTAAAATATGACTTTAACTCAGATGAACTGGCAAAATCAAATGAATATAACACAAAGAAATCGGCAAAAGGGAAAAACAAGAACCGCCAAAGCAGATAGAAAAAGAAAAAGGAATCACAGTGACGAATATACAACTGAATCAGGAAAAAATAAGAAAAGTCGAAAATGCCAACCTTTCGGTCTGTGTAGAACTAAATGCATTGAAAGATTCAGTAACGAGGATAGGCAGCAGATACTTAATGAATATTGGGGAGCGGGTTCTCATGAAAAACTTGTATTTTTCATTAGCAGTTTAATATAACTAAAGCAAAAAGTAAGAAAAAAACACTTCAAAACAAAAAGTAGCTGGTAAAAGAACAAAAAATAGATCATTTACCCTACAACACAGTCTAAGGATCAGTGGTGTAAAATATAAAATTTGCAAAGAATGTTTAGGAAAAACGTTGGGTGAAACCAGCAAACTTTTGCAGCTGTGCAGTTTAAGATTAAAGAGTTCTTGTTCTGGGGTATACGAAAACGATCACCGAGGGAAGAATCCGCAAAAAAATAAGTATTCAGACGACGATATCAGCTCTGTACGAAAGTCATTACATTAGACGTGACACGAAAAAAAAAAGTATTTGCCTTCTCATTATACAGTAACAAAAATATTCGATCAGCATCGGACTCTCCCCGATAGTATTGTCATTAGTCGAACCAAATTTGATGAAATTTTTTACACCCTTGGTATTCGGATTAAACTTCCTAGCAAAGATACTTGTGGAAAGTGTGATAAGTTAAAAATGAAAATTAATTTGTTCAGCGATGAAGAACAAAAAATTAATTTGAAACAAGAATTAGATGGCCACTTGAAACAGGCAGATACGTACTACAACTTGAAAACCGAAAACAAAGCTTCTTCTTCTTCTTCTTTGTATAGGCCAATGGCCTGTTAATTACCTACAATGGAGTAGGTTCTGTGAGCCCTCTTTGCACGTATCCCGGGTAGGAGGCTGACCTAACCCGTCGAAGAGAGAAGAGAAGTTCCACTATAAGGTTTACGATTGTCAAAGATGTTTGTATGACAATATTGGTCTCTACCCATCCAAGTATTGACCAGCGCGGATTATGCTGTACTGCGAATACTGTATGACCGGCCTCCGCAGCGCTCCACTATGCAACCGATCGAAAACAAAGCCTTATCGAAAAATAATTCTCTAGAGAAAACTGCAGTGTTCGACCTACAACAGTGTCTGCCTACTCCACTGCTGGCTTCAGGAATCGCGTTTTATTTCAGACAGTTGTGGACTTTTAATCTCACTGTTCATGACTGCGATGATAATCAGGCATATTGCTATATGTGGCATGAGACAATATCTACCAGGGGCGCCAATCAAGTCGCGTCATGTTTGAAGAAATTCTTAACTAGTCTTCATCTTCAGAAGTCGAAACGATCACTTCCTACTCGGATTCTTGTTCAGGACAGAACAAGAATGGTCATATCGTCACAATGTATTTCTCCATCCATTGCTTAAAGTTATAAAGCACAAGTTCCTAATTCCAGGAGATACGCACATGGATTGCGATGGGGACGATGCGCTAATAAACAAAAAAAAAAAACAAAAAACGCACTGATGCACCAATTCACCATCCAAGGGACTGGTACCAGCTGGTGCGAAGTACCGGGAAAAACACCCATTCAAGGTTGTTGAAATGACACAACTAGACTTTTATGATTACGCATTTCTTCTTAAGAATCTTAGAAAGATCTGCAAGTTAAGAAGAAAAATGAAGAAGGAGATCATTTGTATTGGCGGGATGTACCTACGCGAAATAATGATTAAAAACGAAGAACCAAAAATTATGTTCTACAAAACAGAAATACTAGAGGAATATAAAAAGCTATCATTCAAAAAACGAGGCAGTGAATCAGCTTTAGTACCAAATTTAAAAACAATGCTCCTGTGCCAATTTCAGCAAAGAAAAAAAGAAATCTTATGCAACTTCTTCCCTATATATCATTTGGGATTTGACAAAAACTTGATTTCAGACGAAAGCGTCGCAGAATTTTATCCTGATATACTATCTTCAGATGATGAAGATTGATTTAACAATGAAAACTAATTGACTGTTATTATTCTAAGAGTAGATTTTTCTGTTTTTACAGTCCATTTTCTTTTATCAAAATGTTAGGGTGTGTTATTCTTTGATTGTTTCGATTTTCTGAATAAAAGATATTAAACTTATTCTCTGTGTTGATATATTTGGCCTAAAATAAGTAAGAAAAAAGAGTTAAGTCAGTTTTTATATCGAACAAAAAGAGATAAGACAGTTTTTTTCTAAACTACTATTCAGATTAAAATAGGGTTTAGTATATCTTAATTGTTACTAAATGTTATATTGAGTACAACTAATTACCATTCTTTATGAGTTTATATTGATTTACGGCGAACGCTTTAATTTTATTCAATTACTCCTGAAAACTGTTAAATTCCGACTTATCCCCTTTTTCCCCGAAATCACGGAACTGGTTAGACTGTTATTGTAATAAATTAAATTATAACTTATTTAAAATATCAAATATATCTGAAAAATTGGTTCTCTAAGAAATTGTACCTACTTTCCATTCATATTTAAGACTTTGAACTATGACACTTAAAAAAAATGTGTATATTTTAAATCTTAAGTGAACAATAATTTTACATTATTTGAAAATTACTTTCCAAGAATTTAATTTTGACATGCAGACGAAGTTACTTTGAATTATAGGCAAATATTAAGAAAAGATCGTTGTATATTCTTTCAGTAAACTTTTAACACTACGAAAACTTCTTCTCTTCTTCCGCACTTGTTAGCCTTCAATAGTGTGTTACTTCTTACTCTTATAGTATTTGGTCCAACCACCTCTTCCTAGGCCGGCTCACGCTTCTCCTGCCTCTGGGTTTGTCTATAACATTTCGCCGATTGTCCAAAATGCCAACACTATATTTTGGATGTCCGAAACGCAGACTAGGCCCATAATGCTGACCGCTGTACAAAGACCATTTCGCCAACTAAGGCTAAGACCAGCGTTAAATGAGATTGATAACTTAGCGTCAAAGACGAAAACGGTCGAACTTTGTGTATCCATTAGCATTACTATTTCGTAATGAACATTCCAAAATGCCGAATTATCGTAAGGAACACTTTGCCGACTCCGAACGCAGAATTAAAACGCCCACCATGTCCAAAACGCCCAGAGAAGAATGTGACTAAAACGTCGACCACAAGCAAAATGGCGATATACGTAACTGTGTATATTTTAATAGTGTGCATTCAAATTCAAGTTGTGTGGTAGGATAGAAGAAAAACATGAATACGTCTTTAGTATTAAATGTCTAGGATGACACACTACTATTAAGATGTGGAACATATCACATAATTTCCACACAGTTAAATTAAATAAATGTGTCGCTAATAAGAGATTTTCAAGTAATAACAGTATTTTTTCTTTTAGGAAAGCACGTATAGGGTGGTGTACCCGTATAAAAAAAACGCATCACCGTATTTTGCAAAAAAATCACTTCCAAAATACGTGAGAAATTATTTAATATTCAGCTATTCTTGTACAGAAATAGATTATTTTGGATATTTTATAATTTTTAGTGCTCAGAAAATACAGAAAAATTGTCAATCGTGTTGCTTACGATCTACCGGAGTCTACCTCTGCGTAGTGAGTAGCTAGAGATAGCAACCGTTTTTTTCCGAAAAACCACAAATGCACGAAAAACATTAGATTGGGTTAATCTGCCTTAATGAATAAACGTTCTGACAAAGCCTCCAATTTCCTTAAAAGTGTGGGAAATTTCTTGGGAAAATTATAAATCCGATATTAAGGTTGTAATAGCTAATACAATAGGAACTGATTCTTTTATTTTTGGATATTTATTTTTTTCTAAAATAGCGAAAGCTTTAAAAATATTCTCCGAACACATAGAAACGAAGTTCTGGCCTTCTTAGCATTAAAGGCGGTGCTTGTTGTATGAATTCAATGTTAACTGAAACATTAACCCGCCGGCTAAGTAAAATTATTGCTATAACATATTTATCTCGTTAGAGCAAGGGTATGGCAAAGTAATGAGATCTGATACGGCAGGTTAGGTCTCCTTAGATGCAACCAACCGTGGCATACTCCTGCAGGTTTCCAGTGTCTTCACTTTACTCACTTCAAAGCATCCGCTAATGTAAAGTGGCTCTTTGCCACTCAACGTCTAAGTAAATGGGCAAGATTCACTTATATGTGCTACTGACAGCCCTTAGACGGACCTAAGTTTGCGGAAACATTTGCCTCTTGCCCCATCAAGTCAATGTAATACGCTGTACACGTATAACAGTGCCAACCTCGACAAACATATTATATTGTGTGAATAACCGTGGAATATTTACACTAATAATGCAAGATTATGATATAGTGCACGCCGCTTAATGGCATCACATCGGGACTTGAGGTTTTTCATAACAGTATGCGATTGTTAATAATAAACAGTTAAATCATCTTTTCATTGCAACAAAATGTTCTTTTTCGTTTTCGTTTCTTCGTAAGTTGTTCTAATTTTTGGCGCAGAAAGGGCCATCTGTATGTGCATCATGTTCACTGATATTAGCGAACCAGAGTTTCTAGGCACATTCCACTAGATCGCATTTCTCAGTGCAACTTCAAGGCATTTTTTCAATTTTACACAAAATTGGCTGAGAAATTCCTAATTGTGTTACTGCATTCCGGTGGATTAATTTCGGCAACGTATGATCTGTTCTAAACTCTTATTTTTTTTTTTCTTTAAGCCTGAACATGTCTCTTTTTTCGCCAGCTATTGCAAAGGGTTAAAATAGAACTGAGTTAGCTGCTATATATATTTACCAACCAGTCTGCAGGTTGTTAACTTACGAGAGATAGAGGTCGCGTATTAGTCGAGCTTGAAAATAAAAAAAAACGCATGCAAACAAGGATATTGCTGGTGTGTCAAAACGATCCTAAGAAAAAATTGATAACGTAAACCAGAGTCACGATTACTATAAACGATGTTTTTTCTGCGTACTCGTGTACGTTCGGCTGGTTCTCCGCGAAGGTAATAACAATACCCGATTTATAACATTATCCGTGATTCCAATACACTGTATTACAATCAGACTTTAAATTGTTTGATTATGATTTATTATTGTTGTATACGTTATATTATTTCAGCATTAAAATGTATCTGAAAGTATTATATGCAATGTTTTACAACTCACCTATATATGTTAAAGACAATATTTTTCATTTGCATACAACTTTATGTATTTATTAAGATGTACGTGTTGATTTAAATGATAAGCATATAATTCGTCGAAGCACTTTAAAATTATAAGCCTTCTATGTTTTCTCTTATCGGACGTAATAATATAGATGAGATACATAAGCCAAAATATACTTATATAAAGCAGGTACATAAATCAAAGTTACATTTATGTCCTTATATCTTGGACTTCAAAAACGTACTCCCAAACTGCAAAACAAAACTTAAACTTCTAGGGCACCAAAATTCACTTAAATAAGTGGGGTATGTGACGTCACTCTGGCTAGGTGTGGAAGCCACATGTCCGCTTGCACGTGTGACTTGGGAGTTTTGCAGTTTTGAAATGCGGAGACAAAGGATCAACTGAAAACACAATTTATAGCCATTATGCCAGACTTTAAATTTAAAAATTCCCAGAAACTGACATGTAAACGTTGGGACTCATGCTGCCAACAGTAAGTATGACTTAAACTATAATTATAAACTCTTAGGTTAAATCTGGCATACAGAGAAGTTTTATTTCTGCCATGCTACTGCTCTTATATGTGTCTTTGGTGTCCTTTATCATATTTTGTTGTTTTTAGATCCTGCAAAGAAATGAACAATATCAAAATAATTTACTCAATTACCTATTAATTAGATTATAATATTTAACTTCCTTGTATGTGGGTTTTGGTATCTCGAAATATGGAATTAAAAGTAAATCATATTGAATAAAATAAGAAACTATTATATTGCTGTAAATTATTAGAAAACATATCACGACCATGCGCGCATGGTTTGCTGTGAAGCTGTTACAGCAACAATGCTGCCGTCGCAAGCGCGTAAGTTCACTTATTGACGGTTTCAATATCACGGTATAAATAATCTGAGGCGATGTATGTGATACATTTTTTAACAAATTTGTTTCAGATGATACAGAAAATTGTTTCTTAAAATGGGTGATTCGTAGTTTAATGTTGTTGTTAATGAGGAGTTTTTTCTATTTTTCAAATAGCATTTTGTGAATTGTTTGCAAAGTATCATAATTATTCGTTTTGTTTTTAATAAATACGTAATAAGAAAGAAAGTACTCTTTACATAGTGTACGCGTATTACTAAATTCATAAAATGGCAAAAAACAGAAATGTTTAAGTGTCGTGTATGTGAAAACTTGGTTTTCCCAGATGAAACCGACAAAAGCAAGAAAGATGACATAGCAACGCAGTTTGATATACTCTCAAAACACTTTTACAACAATTTAAAAAAATCGTGACTCTACCAGTAGGCAAAGCGAGTGCAGACCTACATTCAGGCAGAAAACGTTTTAATTCCTGTGTTTACGAAGACATTGACGAAGCAGTTTTAAAGTGGGTTAAATAAACATGAAATAAAAATGTAATAATTTACAGTTGTTTAATATAAAATAAAACATCCAACACAGTGAAATTAACCTAATAATTTTTAAGCAAGTATTGGATGGTTAGACAAATTTAAAAAAAGGTTTGCCATTATTGCAAAAAATATTATTGGCAGCGTCACATATAAAGATTTTGGAAAAGAAATTGAAAAAAAATGTTACATTTATTTTGCCCCTAAAGTTTAGGCTTCCCGTTGTGCTCGTGGGTTGTGCTGGTTACACACCCATATTTTTTGCATTCGTCCTTCATTCGTTCCATATTCGAATTTGCGCGCGGTTATTAACGCTTTTTGAGTTCCTGTGGGGATCTGGGTTCCTTTTCCGAAAAGTCATGTGTTAGCTGTGACAGGTATCAGAGCTTCGTGCCTTTGAGGTGTGACTTTTTGAAGTCAAATCAGTTTTGCATCTGGATTTTTCTTGAGGATCTTGAAGCAATTTGACGTTATGGGTTCCGTATGGTGTTAATTGGACCATCGCCTCTCCGTTGGTTACGGGATTTAAATGCTGATTCCCGAGCACATGAAAAAACGTATTCGTGTAAGCTCTTGTATTGGAGACTACAGGAATTTTCCACCGGTTTTCCGTCTACCAGATTTGGGTCTGTCCACGACGGTAACATCCAGACGGATTTTCACCAGGTCAGGCGTATTTTGCAATTTAATTTATGTGTCTACGTTATTCGTTCCAAGTAGGAAGCATATTTTCTTTACGTTTTTCTCTTCAAGCTGGAACTTTAAGTAGGTACCTGTTTTGATCTATCGTACACTCTGTTTATGTGTTCATTCAATATTTTAAGATTAAATTTATCGTGCAGCTTCAATTCAGTGAATCTGTACTTTTTATAATTAACCAGTAGGATTGTGCGTTACTTACGTGTGATTAGTAAGTTTTGTACCTGTTGTTAATTTAAATTTATTTACATTCATTTAACCTCTATGACCCCTCAGGTGTGGTTGCTTACAGTTGATAAATTTATCAGCTGTGTGATTGTGTAAAACCGGGTTTAGCCTGCCCTGTTGAACAGGTAAAGCCGGCTTTACATTTCAATTTTTACATTGTTTTACTGTCTTGCTTATTTATGCCGAATTTATGTAATTTAGGCGTGTTCATTTGTAGCGTGTAAAATAGTAAACAGTTACCCCTGTGTTTTTGCTTTCACTAGAATACCTGGACAGTTGAGCGAAGTATTTTGTCTTGCGTCGAGTAATTTCGCGATCGGTACGCTATTTTAAGATGCTACCCTTATTGTTTCTTACTTTGAAGACCTTCGAATTAGGGACAATCGAATGTTTGGCCGCGTTTATGCATGTCGTACGCATTTGCGTTGATAATTGAACAATTAAGATTTAGAGTTTCATTCGCCTAATTGATTTCCAATTTGGTTTCAATTCTTTTTTCATATTACAGGGTTGTTTTCTATTATTTTAATAGTTTTATATTTAACCTTTATTAGTGTGATTACTACCGTTCGCTGCGGTTGAATTTTGTTTACCTGAATCTATGCTTATTAGATTGTTGGTTGAATTGTTATATAGTTAGCCTATGTGGATTTAATATTTGTGATTATTTATTAGTCAATTTTCTTTGTGTTCTCTTGTAACCTTCGCGAGATTTAATTTTGATTTTGCTTGATGCGTTTTATAAGTGTTCGCAGATTGCAGTGTTCAGTTATATTGATATACTTATATTTTCAAGTTGTTTATTTTTGGGGGAAAATACATTTACTGATCTCTAAACTATTTACTAGTTTTATTGCTTATACGTGGTTGTCTTTGGAGCTAACATCATTTACTTGGAGCGGTAGATGGTCGAACTTAAGATTATTTTGATTAAGGAAAGTTCGTGGCGCTCTAAGGTTTTTTTATAGCTACTTGTTTCCACGAAGGCACGCCCATCTCGGCTGAGTTAGCAAAATAATATTTATCTTGTCATCGCCAAATTACCACCATTTCTGGGTACTCATCTTCGATAGTAAATGTATTTATTGTGTTCACAAGGGTGAATTTGGGTGACAAAAACTCCAAGAAAACGAAGACAATCATGTGGTTTCTATTCCTGCAGAAGATGACGTTTTAAAGTGTTTTCAAATTTAAAGAAATGTAAAACGTTTTTTTGCATAAAAAACGTCATTTAAGTGCACCTTACAACAACAAAATTAAGTACTAATGTACGTATGTCTGTACCTACTTATAAATAAATATTTCTAAATTATTGCATATTTACTTCTGAAGCATTTAAGTAATTTTAACAACTCAAAAAATTTGCAGGCCACAGAGGAAGAAGAAGAAAAATTTGGATGTTCCATATATCGAGTTTTCTATACAAGGTGAATCTTAAATGGCGGATAATAGACATACCATCTGATTCTGGATCAAAAATGGAGCGATACAGTCTTATACCAATTTGCTGTTAACCTCGTAGATGAGGAGTTATTGGCAGTCTTCAGTTGGATTCCGGGTTCCTTATCGTGCGATATTTTTATGAAATGATGATTTTTAACTGTAATTTAATCAACAAAAGGCATCACCAATCTGTAATTTAGTCATCATACCCTTGGTTTACCCAGAACTTCCATCCGAAGTTTAAAGCTTCTGCAATGCTTGAGTTTTCCAAAAATGTTGCAACAACGTGCAACGGCTGATGGCTTGAAAGAGCGAGATCTAGGACGACTGTCGTATTACAAGAAGCATCAGCAGAAAGTTATCCGTCAAGACCTGAAGATGGCAACTGTGACTTTGCCGAAACGTCGTCAAGACAACCAGCCCGGTCCGTTCCAGGACCAAGAAGTTGCTACGCGAAAGAATTCCTGGAAACCAACCACAGCATACAACACCCGCGGAATCCTCAAAACCAACACACACACACATATATATATATATATATATATATGTTGCCATGATTTTTATATTAAGAATAATGTAATTATCATTAACTAATTGTTGAATGTCTTTATCATGATTTAAACTACATTAAAATACCTTCGGTAGGACTGTTATATATTAAAAGGATATTTATTGGAACAAAAATCCATATTTTAACCTGAAATATAGTCTAGATAGATTAATAATGTCATAAAATATGTTAATTAATGTAAAATTATAGTTAAAACTGTATTTATAAACCTGTTATATGTAAAAAGTGTTATCGGTCCTTCGTACGATGCTCCGTACAATGGAATATGAACTCAAAGTGAAGTTACACAGTGTATGGCCTTTTGAAATCCTGTTGAGTGATTAAATATTCGTAGTAGACGATAATGTGGGTCTTTTTGGACAGTACCAGAGCCCTAAAATTTAAAATAACAGTTATATTAAGTTTGTCGATGAAAAGTATAGAATTTTGATTTAAAAGATGTTATGTTAGCCAAATTATTTTAATATTATATCTAAGAAGGTGTTTAAATTCTTTGTTGATTTATGTTATTTATTTGACTATAATTGGGTTGTTAATAATTTTTGCAAAATTATAGGTTAGATTTAGAATTTGAGTGATTATTTTGTGGATAATTGTTTTATAGACTGTTAATGTGTTAGAAAACTTATGTCATAATCTGAGGATTATGTTGTTTGTAATTTTGTAAGGTTTTCAAGTTAATTTTGTGAATTTAACATTATTTTAAAGTGTAAATATAATTGTCATGATTTTGATATTTAAGGATATCAAAATTTATAGAAAAATTCATAGATCATGAATATGAAATTAGTTTTTTAAAATATTTATTTATAAGGTCAATATTAATTATTTAAATTGTAATAATTAGATTTTCTAGAATATTCCTTGAATTTGTTTTAAATCCAGCATTTTGATTGGTTAATGTGAGCGTCCATACTGCATTTTTATTAAAAAAATTGAAATCAGTACCCAATTAGCCATCGAACAAGACGCACGTTATTTTAATCAGTGCGCATTTTAAGTTTGTTGTTCAAATTTTAGAAGTAGGCGTGTCCTTTCTAAAAATTAAAAGTTTGGTTATGTAACATTTGTTTATAAAAATTCAATTAGTTAGTTAAACGTTAATTGTGAACAGAAGATGTGTTTTAAATTTAATTAAAGTGTTTGATAATAGAAGAATTTATCAGTTAATTTAATCCAAGTGTGTTTCTTTTATGAAGATTTACTAAATAGAAAAAAATATAAAATTAAAATCATTTATTCACTTATAAGAACTTATAATTCAATTGTATTAAAAAGAATTAGAACTTTCTTACCTTAACAAACTCGAAAATTTAAGTGAAACAATTATCGTGCTTCAGTGACATTATTTCACAAACTATTGTATTGGAGAACTTAATGCTTTCATGGTTAAAATTGAAATGGACCTTGTCTGCTGCCTGATCATCAAGCAAGATAAGAAAACGCAGCTGTTGCAGATTTCACAAGAAGTGGTGACTACGATATGGTAAAAGGGACTGCATAACAACATAAGTGTAAATTTAATTTGGTATTTAAAAGATTAGGTATTTTATGTGTTTTATATTTAACTATCTAACTGGTGGAGCCACGAAACAAATTTTACCTTGAGATTTTAAGAGTCTACTTAGATGCGATTATAATTAACTTATGTTTATTTAATTTGAGCAAAAACTCAAATTTGGCGCCCAACTAAAAGTTATATTTTAAATAATTAATTTATTTTTCATGTTTATTATTCATAATAATTATCTAATAAGTTAATACACAGCAATATATATACATATATCAATATTATTATCTTAGCGGCTTAGAAATTTAGTAATTACGATGTTGAAGGATAACTTCTGTTTACCAATTAAAGCTGTAGTTTATAATACACGGAGTGTGAATGCCATCTAGGTACCGGATCAAAACCGCTGTATTTTCGGCCACTGTTAAAAAGATGTTCTTCAGGGCTATTTTATTATTTATATAATGCGAATGTGATAATGTTATACGAAATGTATACAAATATGTTAATATTATAAATTACTATACATATATATATATATAATAGGACAAAACGATGTCTTTATTACATAACCACTACAATTTGCTGTTTAAAAAGCATTACAATTCCAACAGAATCAATCAATTATTGGCAAATAAAATAGTAGCTATTTTTAAGGAATTTAAATTTATTTAATTATCCACCAACTTTAGATAGTACAGGATATAGTATTATATAGTATTACGTGAACAAGCCAGCAATTGCTTATTATTCAAAAATTAGTGCATGCTACTATCATTAATATTCCAAACAATTACCTAATGAAATAGAGAACGCACTACTGTAATTAATGTCTTCCAAGTTCACGGCTTATGGTACCATAATAACGCTGAACATACAACTCCTCGTCATGGTAGAGACCTTGAATTTCCACCATATATCTGCCGTTGGGTATAAGAGGCGGAAACTGCGTCTCATCTATTGCCCAGTTACAGTAAAAGTAAGTTCCCTATTATAAATCGCGAAAATTAAACGTGCTGATTATTTATGATATGAATGTCTCACCTTTTTGATAGGACACAAAAAGTTTCCGCAATTGCGAACTCTACCAAGCCCAACATAATTTCTCCTAACAGCCTTGCACATGTTCACTTCAAATCTCAAAGGGAAATGCCGGTACTCGTTACTTGCAAACTTGTACCCTTGTACGACCAACTATAATAAAGAGAAGGAACTAAAGTTATTGCCTTTCTAGTATTTTTCACAAAGTCAGTAAATACTTGAGAAGATCTACATTACTTCACTTACAAAATAGGTTAACTTTGATTACATTCTACAGCTAAGCCGATCTACGCTTTATAAGTAAATTACTGAAGTTACTCACTTCCCATTCATTGCCTATATCAATTTCGAAGGTGTATGATATATTCATAGCCGAATATGTTCGATTATATTTAAAAGTACGCAGTTCGCTGTGGCTTAAATAGCGCCTGTTGTATCTAACAAGTTCGGCCCATTCAAAATTGATCGTATAGTCACTTTGCTGCATCTAAAAGATATGATGGTGTTAAACTTTCAAACATTAGGATATAGTTCATAAACGACCTTGATTTCTCCAAACCCTGTATCCCCACTTAAGGCATCCATAAATAGCGACAGGGTAATCATCAAATAAACCCACATTTTTCGGAAAACTTTGAAAAACGCGCACAACATGGGAGACGTTATTTTGATAGTAAAGAATTACCTGAAATGCTATATTATGCCAAGTTCCGTGTTGTTTGTTGGTCGTAATTAGGATTGTGCCTAACAAACAAAGATTATATCGGATATCAGTTACAGACCATTACCATTAGAAAAAATAACTACGTCACGTATGGGTCCGTAGTCTAAACACTAGCAAATAACGTGAGTCAGTAATTATTGAAGCCTATTGTCAAATACTATTCCACTTTGTATATTATAAATAGTACGCTTAGAAAAATTTTATAAGCCTTTACAAGAACATCTTTAAAATACAGCTCTTGTTCTGTTCCAACGACCCAATCAGTAGTATAGTGTTTGTCATAGTGCTTGGAACTATCGGATGAAAACATTAGTTACGCATGAAGCGTAAACACCAACAAAGTTTTTACTTGTTTAGGACTAGAATATTTATTTATAACTGTTAAAAATATGAGAAACGCAGAATAATTGATTAACAGTAAACAAATAACTAGAAACGTATATATTCAATTTTACTAGCGAATGAGTAACGGTAACCCCCTGCAAATAGTTATTTACGTTTTTAGCCTTTATGGGATTTAAATATACAGGGTGTTAATTTGAAAACGTACATCGCGTTATATCTCCGGCAGTAAAATAGGTATTGAACTTTTCTAGAAAACGTTTCTACAATACGAAGGTGGAATTGCCATGACTCATAAAGGTAAACTTCCTCATTCAACCCCTTAGGCTCTACTTACCCCACCAAAAAAATTCAAATGATTATACCCACTTCGTAATACGTTATTGAAAAGCTCTTACAAAATGCTATTCAATCAGGGCAAACATTTTTTTCCCGAACCGTTTCAGAAAAACAGAATGGCCTCCAAGGTATCCAGATTTTGACCCCATTCAGGGCCGTGCCGTGCTACGATACAGAGAGGCGGCCGCATCAGGCGGCACCGTAAGGGGGCGGTATAAGCAGCGGAATCAAAATACAGTTTGAACCTTTCAATAATTAAAAATCTTTACGCAACGCTTTTCTATATTGGTCTATGTTATTCCGATATTTATGTATACGATTTATAATTTCTCGCACGTCTTCACCTCCGATTGTACCTCAGACGTTAGTCATACTGAACAGCTCTCATTAACAATAAGAGTTGTCGCTTTTAACTCCATTCAAAATAAATATGAGATTGAAGAATTCTTTATTGGTTTTTTTGAAGCTATTGATTCAACCGAAGAGGGTTTAACAGAACTTATTCTGACACATTTGGAAAAGTTAGGTTTTGAGTTAAAGTGGTTTAAAGGGCAAGGCTGTGACAACGGAGCTAAGATGAAAGGAGTAAGAAAGGGTGTACAAAATAGAATACTTGCAAAATATCCAAAGGCATTTTTATGTGCCCTGCGTATGTCATTTTTTAAGTTGTGAATGATGCAGCGTCTTCTTCTACAGAAACAACAACTTTTTTTGTATTGTACAAGAACTTTACACTTATTTTTCTGGTTCTACAAAGCGTTGAAAAATTCTAAAAACATATGTTTCACAATTCACTCTAAAACTATTGAGTGCTAGTAAGTGGTCAAGCGGAGTAGATGCGTTAAAACCTTGAAGATGTAAACTTAGCGAAATCTATGATGCATTTTTCCAAATAATAGAAGACGTCAACAGAGACGCAGAAACTAAAGTTAAAACAAGAGGGTTAGCAAAAGTATTACAAATTACAAGTTTATATGCGGTGTAATTCTTTGGCATAATATTTTATTTGAAATAAATTCGGTCTCGAAGCTATTTTAATCTGTAACTATAAATTTATTAGATTGTGTAAGGATGTTATCAGAAACCATACAGAAAGTAAAAAGTTATAGACAACCTGGTTATGATCAAATGAAAATTGCTGCTAATGAAATTGCAGAGAATCTTGAATGCAGTACAGAATTTCCTGCCAAAACTGAAGTTAGAACCAGAAGGAAAAGGCGTCAATTTGACTATGAAGAAGCTATTGATGAACCCTTAACAGAGGAGAATAAATTTAAAATAAACTTTTTCAATTATATTCTGGACATTACCCTTAATTCTCTGAATGAACGATTCACTCTTCTGGAAACCCATAGTAAAAATTTTCAGATTTTATGTGACATTTTAAAACTCGAGGATATAATACATGACAAAACGGTAGAAAATTATTGTACCAGTCTCCAGTCAATACTTTGGTCGAAAATGAATCAGATATAAATGCAAATGATCTTCAAGAAGAATTACGTGATGTATCTCGAATGCTACCATATTCCCTGAAACCTTTGGATATTTGAAATTATTGGTACCAAAATAAATTAATTACTTTGTATCCAAATGCTGTTGTAGCGCTTAGAATTATATTAACAGTTTCTGTCTCTGTAGCTTGTTGGGAAAGTAGTTTTTCCAAATTAAAATGAGTAAAATACTACTTAAGAAGTTCAATAAGCGAATCAAAACTTAGATCTGTCATTAATTTCTATTGAATCTACATTAGCTGCCACCCTACACTACACATCCCTAATTAACGAATTTGCTAAAGTAGTAGATTGTTGTAGTTGATAGTTGATATCATTATTTTAAAGTAGTTTATATTTTCAAAATAAAAATAGTATTCGTACATTTTGTGCAGTTTTTTTAAAATCACAATCGAAGGTTATTTTAAAGAAAAAACATTTAAGGGGCTACATTTCGAAGACTTGCATCATACTGAGAAAATATACCGCACGGCCCTGACCCAATTAGACTTCTTTCTGTGAAGCTTCTTAAAATCTGTTGTCTACAAAACTCAGTTTCAGTCCATGGCATAACTACAACAAGGAATAGGTAGGACCTCCTAGCTATTCTGCAAAAAACCTTCCAAAATGTTCGGAGAGAATTTGAGAGTAAATTTTACTATTGCCTAGACAATGATGGAAATCATTTTGAACATTTAAACTACTATCCAAAAATTTTTATTACAATAATTGGTTCAAAACCTTTTGAGTTAAATTTTTTATTATTTTCCGGAACGAGTTAGGCAAAAAGATGTTTGCTATTATTGAATAGCATTTTGTAAAAGCTTTCCAAATGACTTATCACAAAGTTGCTGCTACCATTTGAAATATTTTTGTTGAGGTATCTACATCGTAAGCGGTTGAATAGGGAAAGTTACCTTATGAGTCATGATGATGTCCCCCCTTCATGTTGTAGAAAGCTCAAGACCTATTTTACTTCCAGATTTATAACACATTAACACATTTCAAATTGACACCCTGCGTGTATACTTACTTTTTGGTTTCAGTTAAACATGTAAGGATATCTTAGAAAGAAAAATAATTATGGTTCCATGAGGGTACAAATTAAATTTAGAAGCTTAAGATAAAATCCAGCAAATCTCTGTTACCCTCGTTATAGGTAAAACGAGTGTAAAAACATAGATTAATAATTCGACTAGTTTATAAAAACTAAGTATAAGCCGACTACACCCACAGCCCTGGAAAAACATATACCATGGGTGTTCTGTAATATTGAAGCTAACTTGGAAAGGCAGAACAGATGACATGGTTTTCATCTGAAAACTTTCTGCAGTCAATGTTTTACAATGTCAAATGTATTGCTGTCTAGTAATTACTTTAGTAAAGACTTACCGTATTTGAAATAAAAAACGTGCTGTACAATATATTTAATAAAATAAGTAATAATTACGTATAAAATGTGTTCAAAAATTGAATAGACCACAATAAGATCTACCATCTGCTCCTAATGAGATCTGATGCTAATGAGTGATAACGTTTTGGTATTTCCTGACATTGTCCATTAACAAATTTTGCTTTCATTAATTTGTTGTATGTCACATTATTAGGCACCATAACTCTTCCCTATAACGTGTTTCTTCTTGTAGGTAAGGTAGAATCATGGGGGACTTAGAGTGTAACATCGAATCCAACCCATGGAAATGCCAGAAAAGCCTTTAGATGTCTCAGTTGCCAAGGCCGGATTAAAGAATTATGTATAATGGGTTCCAACAAGAACTTTTCAGTGCATACTGACGTTAAAGCAATGGTGTAACTGTGTAATACCCTACGATTTGCTTTAAATTGTTTTTTTAAACCATTCAAAACAATAATTATAAGAGGTATTAATTTTAAGTAGAATTATTTCTACCAGTTACTGTCACCTACTCAATCAAATTCTAGAATTCTAGAATATAACGCATTAAAAAATTATTCTTTGCGTTACCATTTCAAGGTTATCAAAAATATTGTTACCACATAGCTTTTCAAAAAAATGAAACAGATGAACCGGCATTTTATAAGATAATTAATATTTCGTGGTAGGATAGAGTTAATATTTACCAATTAAAGTTTCAGTTTGTAATTCGAGGACCGCGAATGCCATTCAAAAAGTGATATAAAACGGCCATCGTTTGCTTTAGTATAATAGCATTTTCTTCAGTGCTATTTTAGTAACCTTGGGCAATGGTGAATGTGATTTTAAATGTTTTAAAATATTTTACAAGAGGTAAAGCACTCGAAGAAGAAGAAGAATCGGTAATATTAGACTGTTTATTATATAGCTACTACAATTTACCATATAAAAGTATTACAACTTCCCACATACTATCAACAAATAAAATAGTAGCTCTCCTTAAATTCATCTAATTATTAAACAACATTAGATAGTGCAGTAAATAATAATTTCAGTATCTCGTGCATAAGCAACGAACTGTCTATTATACACAAATTAGTGCAAGGTATTTTCACTAATTTTTCAAACAAAAATACCAAGTAGATTAAAAACTCGACTATTGAAATTAATGTTTCCCAAGTTCACGGCTTATAGTACCATAATAACGCTGAACATACAACTCCTCGTCACGGTAGAGACCTTGTATTTCCACCATATATTTGCCGTTGGGAATAAGAGGCGGAAACTGCGATTCATCTATTGCCCAGTTACAGTAATGGTAAACTCCCTACGACAAATCGCAGAAATCAAATATGTTGATTAATTATGTATTTTGTACCTTTTTGATAGGACACGAGAAATTTCCACAATTGTGAATTCTAGCAAGTCCTCCATAATTTTTCTTAACAGCCATGCACATGTTCACTTCAAATCTCATAGGAAACAGCCGGTACTCATTACTTGCAAACTTGAAACCTTGTACGACCAACTGTAATAATTAAAAGAAATTAAAGCCATTATTTTTCGATTTTTCTTTATAAACTCAATAATTGTGAAACTTCTCTCCTCTGTTCTACAGCTTAGGCTAGCCTCCTGTCCCGCATACGTGCAAAGACGGCTCACAGAACCTGCTGCATTGTAGGTAATTAAAAGGCCATTGGTCTAATCATAGAAGAAGAAGAAGAAGAAACTCAATAACAACTTAAGAAGATCTACATTCCGTCACAAACAGTAGCAGGTTCACCGTTCACACTTTATAGATAAATGTTGAGTTACTCACTTCCCATTCAGTGCCTATATCGGATGTGAAGGAAAATGACGAATTCATAGCCGAAGTACTTCGATTGTATTTAAAAGTATGCAGTTCGCTGTGGCTTAAATAGCGTCTGTTGTAGCTAATGAGTTCGGCCCATTCAAACTTTATAGTATAGTCGTTTTGCTGCATCTAAAATATGTGGTTTTATCAAACTTTAAAACCATAGAATGTAGTTCACAAACGACCTTGATTTCTTCAAAGCCCCCACATGAGACTTCCACAAATAGTGGTAGAACAGTCAGCAAATGAACCCACATTTCTCAAAAAATTACTTCTTCGAAGCAGTCTCGCAATATAAAACACGTTACGTGCAAGCTAGAAAATCATACGGAATGCGATATTAGGACTTATTTTGTTTGTTGTTAGAAACTGGAGCTATGCGTAATAAACAGAGATTAGATCAGATATCCGTTACAGACCATTACCAGAAAGGAATAACTGTGTTAGATACAAAAGATACAGATTCGTACGTTACACGCCAAGGCATGATTCCATAATATTTAACGCCAGAAATTCAAATAATAATTCAGAAAACAAAATTTAAATATTATACTTACAATTATTTCGGAAGTGTGTAGAACATCTTTACGGTACTGCTCACATTCTGTTACAGCGACCCCAGTAGCAGTATAGTATTTATCATAGTACTTTGCACAATCGGATAAAAAAATTACCTCTGCAAACAGTACGATATCGACAGTTTTACGTGGTTTGGTCCCACTGAATATATATTTGAAACATTTACACTGTACACAGTTTAGTTAATAAATGATAACAACAACACGTTGGAGAATATTTAACTTTTCCAGAGTTAACCTGTACTTTGTTTACGTTTTACAAGGATATTTAATTCTTCTTAGATTAGCTTACCAAAATTATCATATTTCCCTCTGATTAATTTGTTTTACGTCGCATTGCTAGGCACCGGCACTCTTCTCTGTGCTTCATCTTCCGGACAAGGTAAAAGTCGAATCCGAACCACAGAAATACCAGAAAACATTTTAGGGATTTAGGCCTGAGAAATATGTATAATAGAGTGCAATACGTTAATGTGTAACTGAACAATACAATACGATCGTATAAATTAGTCTTTTATGCCATTCTAAAAATAATTACAGAACATAAATTCTAAATACCTACGATTATTACCAGCAGCAACTGTCACCTGCTCATTTAAAAGAATTTTGACAGTCGCTTACTAACGATGATATTAATAGATTAAAATTTCGTTAGACTTCTTAAACATACGTGATTTACTTATCTCATCAATTTCTATAACTGCAATACATTTTTAAACAATTAATTAATGATTTGTACTGTGTGATTTTTGGTGTTAGCTGTCTTCTTACTTTGTAAGAACCTGTAAGTGAAATTAATAAATAACAGATCGTTTAGCTATTCGGAGAACAGAACTGAGTCAAAATCAGTCAGTGTTTAACCAAATGACATATTTAAAAATTAAATCCAATCTCATTTTATAACATTCGTTTAAAATTAATACACGTTTTAAATGAAATAGAATGAAATAGTTCCGCTATTCCAATAAACAGCAGTTATTTATTTAAATAATGTGAATAGCAATAAGAACCTTCTACGGAGTGCAAGGAAAGCCAAACTTATTATGTATTATCCGATCTTGATAAATATTACATATTTATTATATGCTTTTTAATTAACCTAAAAATAGCAGTCACCTTGCTGGCTTCTTAAAACCACGAATTCATATTACCAATATCAAAGCTAATTTGGGTAGTTAGAGTATACTGACTAATACCTAAAATGATACTTTCTATTTTTTGTTATGAAGAAAATTAGAAATAGTTCATGTAAATCTCATACATACACAGTCTTTATGCTCGAAATCAAAACATTACAGCGACTTCCGCTTGAAACGAATATATACCATTACATTACATTTACATTTTCTGACGTTGTTACCTAACTAAATAATCTTTATAGAATTCGTTGTAATACCAGAGTACCTGATATGTTAGGTGATAGTACTGAATAAGTTGGGCATGATTCCCCGTCGAACAAATAGATAAAATCCTACAATACGTAGAAGAATCATAAATAGCTGTGTGAAGTCTACAACATTTTTGATACACCCGGTATACATTAGTTATTATAGATTAGTAAACTGAATAACACTTACAACAATTTTTTATATTCCCTAGCTGATAGCAACCAATTTTGCATACACCTAGAAAATTTTGCAGATAACTTTAAATAATGATAGTGTAATTTGTGTTATAAAACTTATATATTTATTAATATGTACTAAAATACTTTTTGTATTGAGTACGGCCGACAAAAATTAATTCATTTTTCTGCTAACCCAGAGATGTATAAATTAACTTCAACCCTGATAGAAAGCAGCTGATACTCGTTTATGCCAACTTGTAGATAACTCGACGAAAAAACACAAGTCAAATCCCATAAAATAGATTTAATGATGTTAGTTAGTTAGTTAGTAGTAAACGTTTTCGATTCTTCTAAGAATCATCTTCAGACTATAAACAGTACAACAAATGATATTTGAACAGAAAAGGTCAGAATCAACTTACCAAAAAAATTTGAGTACAACAGTGAAAATCAAACACATTGTAGGGAAAAATTTGAATATAAAGAACTCTAAAATAAAACACTACGCCTTGTATAAATATGAACAAATAAACCAACTGAATGTAACTCTGAAAAAATGAAATATAATTCTAAATTAACTAAATAAATTACTCTAACAGGTCACATCTTTAAATTACATTTTATTTTTAAAATTTAAAAGTAAAAAACCCAAACATTGGGATAAATTTTAATGGATTAAACAAACGATCAAACAAATTTTCACTGATTGATGTTGACTGTTTGAACTCAAACCTTTTTGTAAGTTGATTCTGACTTTTTCTGTTCA
>JABXWE010103700.1:0-48060 GCA_014611495.1 Limonius californicus | reverse complement strand
CGTATATAGTAGAGAATGAAGTATGCCTGGTTGCATATTAAAAGGAAATTAAGGGGCACCGCAGATATTTGGCGGGACTTCTTACAAGCCTTGTAAGTCTGTTCGTTACGAGGCAAGGTTTTAGGATAGCACTTGAACAACCGTTTTGAGGAAAATAACTCTACTGTTGAATAAAGATGATATGAACAATTTCCAGTATGGGAAAGTCCCTGGACTGGATAAAAGTTTCAAAATTGTAATCACGAAAAAAGTGATACCAAAAAAACATGCGTAACTTCCGCTTCCGGTTTCGGATTTTTTTGAGAAGCTTATTTTTTCGATGAATTTTCGATACACCCCCGCATTCCAAAGCGTATCAAAATCGGAGCAATACTTTCGGCTGTAGGAGCGTCACATACGTACATACATACCCACCCACAGACAGACATTTTTTAAAAACCACTTTTTTGGGTTCCTAGAGACCCAAAACGGATATTTCCGTTAAAATCTCGATTTCGAAAATTTTCATGATTTCAATACTTACCCTATACCTATAAGGTATGGGAAAGTAAAAATTCAATCTTTAAAAAATAATTAAATGTTGAAATCATCCCGTTTTACTGCCGGACCCTGTATTAGTTTTGAAGATGACGTGTACAATGGCGAAATACGTATAAGCACTAAAAAACCAATAAAACCTGCTGAAATGATTAATATTGTTTGAAATATTAACTAATATTATTTTTAGATATTTATTATAGTTTAGTATTTGTAAAGTCCTTGAGTCCGACAGGATGTATATCTACATCCTATCGGCAGGCGGCCCTTAAAACACTTTCAAGCTCCAAGGCCTCATCCAGACTGGTCTGGGAATGCTACGAAGTACTCAACGACCTGGCAGGACAGAACACCGTGAGGCTGCTCTGGGTGCCGGGCCACTGTGGGATCGTAGGAAACGAAAAAGCAGACGAACTCGCAAGGCAGGGTTCTGCAGGGCCGTTTTACGGGCCTAAACCTGCACTGGGAGTATCAAGATATGCAATCCGGAGCGTAATCAGCGACTGGATTTGCAACCAGCACAAAACCTACTGTCTAGCCAGACCAGGGTTAACCCATAGCAAGGCATTCATTAAAGGACCTTGCAGACTTAAAGCAACAGAACTGCTTAAGCTAAGTAGGACGCAGCTAAAAATCCTTACGGGCCTCCTAACAGGGCACATGACTGTCAAGGATCACCTGATTATGATCAAGAAGTTTGATGGTGACCCCACATGCAGACTCTGCAGTGAGGCACCAGAAACCGCAATGCACATTCTATGCAGCTGTAATGCGCTGGCTGGAAAAATACAACGTATATTCGGGCAACCATACATGGAACCAGAGGACTTTGATACGCTCCCCGTGAGTGGCCTGTACTCCTTGGTACAGGGAAGTAAGATCACGGACTGGGTGTGAGCAAATACCAGGGGTACACAATAAGCCTTACTGGCTGAAGTGTCTCCGGAACCAAGGGGGGTAGACGGACACAGGAAAAAAAAAGTCCTTGAGCGAAGTGACTCACGTAAAAGTATCAGGACCTTTACTGTGGCGCATTTGATGAAAAGTAAATTCGAAAAAATGAATAAGTTATTAAAAAGTAAGTATATTACCACTGTACTTAGAATTTAATGCCAATTCTAAATATGTAAAATGCAGATAGTGAAAATATGAACATAACTTGAGAAACTAGAAGAGGTATAAAATTGCTAATATCATCTTATAATGTTTTCTAGATAAATTACTCAAATCAAATTTCAGTTATTAAATAAAAAAAATGCGAGTGGTCGTGTTTTCATTGACGTCTGGTGTAATATTCCGTGTGCGTTTGTCAGATACGAGTTCGAAGCAACAGAGCAGTTTTCTTAAGACAAGCACGAGTATGAGCACTCTAGAAAACATTTCAAGTTGCTATATTTATTGATAAGAGGAATATTTGGCAAGAGATTTCTTTAAATAATTAGACTCGAAGCTTCATTTATAAAACACGCGGTATCCTGTTAGACATCTGTAGGAGTTATTGCAACTGCCACAATACAGAAACTCGTTGTTTTGCTGCATGAAAAATACAATTGTATATAATATTTAATTTATGCGTCTTTCTTTTTCCTAATATCTAACACGAATAAATACAGTAAGGCCCACGAATTCAAACATAAGAAAATAACTTGTTTTGAGAAATCATTGAATAAAATTGAGGACCTTGCTTCTAAAAGGACGCAACTTCATAAATTTTTTTTAAGCTCCTTTTATTTGCACAATCTGTCCGTTTTGCGGACTATCAGTACATTTTATGTGATACTTAATCTAAAACCTTACATCTAGAAAATACATGTCATCGAGAGTAATGCTCCAGTGAGCATTCTCTAATAATCTAAATGAAATATGACTCAATTTTATTATATTTACGTGAAGCGGGTCATTAGGTCGTTTGGTTTAAATCTTTTCAGTCTTCTGTGTTCTTCTTCATCATTAAACAATATGGTTGCCAGTTCATTTGGGTGTGCTGTTATCTTGTCTTTGTATTTTAGACTGTTGTTTGTTATTTCTTCCCGTACTGTTATTATGCCTAGATCAGCATGTAAAAGCCTGTTTGGTACATACAATGGTGCATTGACTATCGCGCGGAGTACTTTATTTTGGAATCTCTGCAGTATTTCTATATTGGATGTACTTGCAGAACCCCATAATGGTATACCATAAGTCCAAATAGGTTTTAATATTGACTTATATAGTAAAAGTTTATTTTAAGTGGACAGTTCTGACTTTCTGCCAAATAGCCAATACATTTGGCTAAATTTTTTACCCAGTTGTTTTCTTTTGGCAAAAATGTGTTTGCGCCATGTCAGTCTCTTGTCCAAGTGAAGGCCTAAGTACTTAATTGAGTCACTTTGCGGTATAGGTGTTCCATTTAACAATACTGGGGGGCAGTTTCCGTGCTTTAGAGCGAAGGTGGTGTGTACAGATTTAGTTTCGTTGGCCTTGATTCTCCAGCGTTGTAGCCATTCTTCGAAGAGGTTTAAATGCGGCTGTAGTTTTCGTGAGGCTTGAATGGGGTTTTCATGCGACGCTAAGATTGTTGTGTCATCAGCATAAGTGGCAATCATTGTTTGTGTCATTTCTGGCAAGTCAGCCGTGTATATGGAGTATAACATGGGCCCAAGGATACTTCCCTGTGGGACTCCAGATAGTACTGGGTATAATTCGGTGTATGCTTCTTCATATTTGACTAACAAAGTTCTGTCGGTGAGATAGGACTTTAATAAAGAATACACTGGATGTGGAAAAGCACACCTATTGGGCTTCCGACCCTAACAAGATACCTGATCTCGTAGACTTCTGCATAATCAAAGGCCTTAACACCAAAACTTTCCTTGTAGAGTCTTGTCTAGAACTAACATCTGACCACACACCGATTCTGATAACCATCTTCACCCAAATACAATGTACACCAAAGAAACCGTCACTATACAGTAAAAAGACAGATTGGGAGTGCTTCCGAGATAAACTAGATAAACAGATAACCCTTGAGATTCCACTAAAAACCAAGGTGAATATTGAAGAAGCGGCAGTAGACCTAACCAAAGCATTACAAAACGCGGCGTGGCAAGCAACCCCCGATAGTAACGAAAAAAGTATTAAACCGGTATAACCAGTAATAGTAAAGCAGAAAATATCAGAAAAACGGAAAGCACGAAAACGATGGCAAATAACAAGAGCTCCACCTGACAAACAGCGATACAACAAGCTAGCAAAAGACCTCAAAAAATTACTGCAGAAGGTGAAAAATGAATCTATCCAAGAATTTATCAAAGAACTAACACCGACTGAAGCAACGGATTACTCTCTGTGGAAAGTTACCCGCAGATTAAAACGACCTTTGCAGCAAATACCTCCAATACGAACCAGCCAAAACACCTGGGCAAGAACGGAAAACCAAAAGGCCACGACTTTTGCTGAACATCTCGCCACAGTTTTCCAACCAAACCCACCCCAACTACCAGCATTTGAAGAAGAAATTAACAAAGAACTAGAAACCCCATATCAGATGGCCATTCCTCTAAAGAAAACTAATCAAAGGGAGGTAGAAACTATCATACTCCAGAGCACCAATTCAAAAAAGGCACCAGGGTACGATCTTATTACCGGAAAAATACTTAAAGAACTGTCTGACAAAGGTTTCAAATTATTAACATACATATTCAATGCGATATTAAGACTGGAATATTTCCCCTGTCAATGGAAAGTAGCGCAGGTAGCCATGATACTGAAAACAGGAAAAAATCCAAACGAAGTCGCATCATATAGACCCATCAGTCTACTACCGCTGCTCTCCAAGGTGTTAGAAAAAATACTAGTCAAACGACTAGCTCCTATAATCGACGAACATCAGCTCATACCTTCACATCAATTTAGTTTTAGAAAAGGGCACGGAACGATTGAACAAATACATCGACTAATTAACCAAATCAATAGTGATTATGAAGCAAAACGCTACTGTTCAGCCATATGTGTAGACATAAGTCATAAATTTAACTTTGAAGATAAAGGCAAAAAACATATTCACAGCATAATATAAAAAAATGTCAATTTTTAAATTTGAAATAAAAAAAGCACAAACTTTAAGGGTTAAGAAATAACAGAACAGTTCAGATAATAAAATATCCCCTTGCATGTAGTAATTCTTTTTGGAGTTACCTCCTTCTTTCTTCAAAAGTTAAAAAAAATAATTGGAAATATCTAAAAAATGCTAACTTTTTCACGTTATGTTTCATTTTACATTATATTTTGATATATTGAATAACATTTTATTATTACAAAACAATATCTTCGTCATCTTCATTCCATTCGGCATCACTCTCGTCATTTTCTTGGAGATGGGTATGTGTTTCGTAATAGGTCAAATCATTTTTAGGTACGTACTGGTTGGCCAACGTCATCATATTATTGAATTTAATTTGTTTTAGTGGTAAGATTTGGGTGTATAATCTTTCTGGCTAGATATTTAAATCCGAAGACGTACTTTGTATACGTACGTACATTGGCGTATTAGTAGTTTCACTGCATTGTATTCCAGTGCTATTCATCATCATTAGTGCTATTCATCATCATAAAGAATAAGCTGCAAATATTGCACATAGTTAAAAATCAGGTTTTGATTTACTGATACAACTCTAAACTTTTTGCTACTTTTTCCATAAAGAGTCATGTACTCTTGAGGAGTAGAAATTCGTTCAATCTTGCGTAGTGTCTTGTCAACTATTCCGAAAGACCGCAGGGTACGAATGAATGCCCTGGTTCTTCAAAGTAACTATGGAATATGGTTTGAAAACATTGAGCTTAAGACTAAATAAATACTGCACCAGACTGCAGTTTTTGTTTTGTGCAGCGCAGTTGTCTGAAAATAAGTAAAACGTCTTAACATCTCTTGATACGTATTGTATAGTATTTAAAGTAGTGATCTAGAAATCTTATAGTTTCGTTGGGTGTTTTCTTTGCTGTAACTTCATCGTACATGAAAAAATGTGATAAGCTTGCTGTCGCCGAGTAAATACAAATACGCCCATAACTGGCGCACGTAAAATGCGTCACCCGAAGGCACTTTTGGCAAAGGTGCATTCTGTTGATGATGAAAACAGAGCACTTCCACCTCAGGATTGTTTTTCGCTTCTTCGCTTTTCTGCTGTAGTACGTCAAAAAACACTTGAGCTCTGCTGATATGGAGTTATTTATTACGTTTGATTTAATTTAACTCCTCTTCCGTCAAAGATAGCTATTTTCAACTCGTCACATGTCTTACAAGAATCTGACCGTGGACTACCAAACAAAATGTTGAAATTAGTTTTAAAGTATCTGAAGTAAAAGTCATAAGTAACTTTTGGGTGAAAGAAATGTTTTTTTTAACTCCAAATATTTCAAACATGTCCCTTTCATACTTTTCTACATAGAATTCGTATAACTTTCCAACATTCAGTTCTGGAAATCAATACATTTTCTGGTGATGTTTCTGTCGACTGTAATGAGATTCTCTCCTGGGAAAACTTCTAATATGAGAATCTACCTACTTGAGCAATGACTTCTGCAGGTATTGCGTTTGACCTGTTGTGCTTACTGCGTCCATCCCCGGAGATGTTAGTGTCTGTTTTCATGTGAGCTGACAAGTGGTCAATTTTCTTTGAAGATTTGGCGTGGATAGCACCGAATGCTGTTTTACATACCCTCTCACTTTTTGCACCAATACGAATCTAAAATCAAGATTTATGTGCTTAGTAAATATCCAACTGTAAAAAATTTAAAATTATCTACCTTATATTGGTGAGAAACGCTTCGTTGTCGACCGCCTCCTGTTTTCGGACGTACTCTGCTTACTTTAGATTTAGAGCTACTTATTAATCCAATTAGGGTAAGTATCCTGCATGACCTTCTTCCCTATTTTGTTAAATTTGCCAAATTACAGTCTCTTTCTTGCCGGTTGAATTTTTCAAAACGTTTATATTTACATCTTCAATCATTTCCAACCACTCTTGGCCCGACTATTTTATTACGTGTGTTAAGGTGTTTCTGTAACATATGATCAAAAAAAATTCATTAGAGTACTAAGAGGCTAAGACATGCCTCTAATTTGAATTTTTTTTGATTACATGTTATTTCTCAATTTTATTTTATAAAATTTCAAAAATACGATAATCGTCAGGTTACTGCAAAAACCGTTTAAGTTACAAATATGGATTTGGCATTATCTAGCAAATGTCAAAACAAAAGTCCGTGCGCGTTTGGGGCAAGACTGACGTAGCTCCTGGAGCTACGTCGCTTTTGCTACAAAAGCATTATGACGCAACTCCATACTTGAAAGAAAAACACATTATATCAAGAGATCCAAAAAAGCTGATCCCCAGCGGGCTGTGGAATGAAAAGTCACGTCTTTTCTAGACTAAATGAATGTTTATGATGTCAGTTTCAGGTTAGGTTGTGTTAGCCGGAATTAAATAATAATGAATCGTCATTTTTAGGAGCAGAAATCTTTTATTGAGCAACAGTAAAAGAAATGAATGCACCTGAACTAATGTAATGATCACAACAAATGTTGAAAATGTCTGCCTTCTTCCTCCAAACATTTCTGAACTCGTCTTCTCATACCTTCAAAAACATTTTGCAATAATTGAGGCGAGTTGTTAATTTCTTGATAGTTTTCTTCAATTCTAAGTTTCAGTTCGTTTAAATCATTAACTGGAGTTTTAAAAATGGTTTTTTTCACTACTAGTAATATGGCGTAGCATTTTGACACATATTAAAATGCCGTGAAATTCAATTTCTCTACCTTGGCGCAGTGACAGGTAAATAATTTTTCATTATTAACCACTGGTGTATAATGAACAAATTTATATTTTTTGAGTATACTGTAACAATTTCAAAGAGAATTTTGTTATAGCACGATCAAGTATTATGGGGAAATTCTATTTAATGGTATTTTATGCATTGAAATCGTTGTTTAAAACAATTAATTTAATTTTAAAATCTTTGATATATTTGAATATATGTTTTTCGCGTCGTAACAAATGAGAAGTCTGTCAATATAAATTTCGCCGATGGCAGAACAACGCAACGTTAAAAAGAGAAAATTGTTAATAATTTCAGTATTTTAGATGAAACGAGTGCTTAAACACCAATTTTTGAATGCTATGTATGCTTTCATGTAAAGATCTTTCGATTTTTCAGGCAGTAGCTTATCTGTTACCTGATCTGCAATTTCCCGCATTTCGGGCGGTGTACAGTTTATAGCTTCGCTCGTCATTTTAACAAAGCAGCCACAAAAAACTTACTAAAAGACTCAAAAAAAGTATAATAAACTTTAATGTCAAACTTTATTAACCATTTTCAAACAACTGTCATACCAACAAAACAAAAAACTGCCATTTGTTTTATAATTTGAAATAAATACAGGTTTAAGTTAAAATAGTCATTAGATTGACAATTATAAGAGTTTATGTTACTAGTAGTGAAAAAAACAGTATATACACCTCGGTAGAAAAGTCTTATAGCCCTCGGGCCTTACATCCCTCGGCGCTACGCGCCTCGGGATCTAAACTTAGCCCTCGGGCTATAATAGTAGACTTTTCTACCTTGGTGTATAATATACTATTTTTCAAATAGGGCCATAGAAAAAAGTACAAAACAGTAATATCACAAGAGCGAGGGGGCCAGGGTATTACAGTATTCCTACTAATGATTCGGTCATCAAAATATACGCGTAAAAAATTAATTGTATCTGCAGCTGCATGAGCTGTTGCGCCATCCTGTTGCAGAAAACATCGTGAAGTTAATTTCAGAAAGGTTGCAATAATTCGTTCCTGTACCTTGCTGCAGTTAGCATGTCTTGGAAAAATATTTGCCCAACTAACCTACGACTCATTGCAACCCAGACTCCTATTTTCTGTGAATTAATTGTAACGTGTGGATTCTTACTACTCCAAATCCGCATATTCTGTGAATTAACATACCCATTAAGGTAAAACCAGGCTTCGTCGGTAAAAAAGGTTAAATTTAACTGCTCATTATTGAGATTATCCAAAAACCAACGATAAAACTGAACTCTTTTTGGATAATCCTGTTCTAAAAGCTCCTGAACGGAAATAAATCAGTAAGGATGCAGATGTAAAGCTTGTCTCAATATTTTGTGGCATTTACCGTAACTTAAATCATCAACTTGCTGGCATAAATGTCTAATTGGTGTTTTTGGAGCCTCGTCAATTCGTTGTCTTACAGTTTCAATTAAAGCAGGTACTATTTTCTTTGGCCTACCAGACCCTTCTTTCCTTCCAACACTTCCAGTTTCTCGAAAATTGCTGACTAAATTCTTAACCAAAGCATAAAATTTTCAGTATGTAATAATTTCATTGGGATACCTCTCTCGGCATTCCACAAAACAAGGAGGAATCGAATAGGTCCATTCTCCGTCAACTTGAAAACCGTTCCGAAAGTAAGATTCAATAATTAATGCTCTTTGAAATGTATTAAAAATCATTTTAACAATCTGTCAGATACGTATTAAAAAAAAGATAAGTAATTTATCTGACACCATAAACATTCTTTTAGTCTAGTAAAGACGTGACTTTTCATTCCACAGCCCGCTGAGGATCATCTTTTTTGGATCTCTTGCTAGCTATCGGAGCTGCGCCGAACATGCACCAAACGATTGCAAATGTTTTTTGTCTACAATATCGACATAACCCCACTTTACCAGAAAATTGGAACTGCGTCCTTTTCGCAGCAAGGTTCTCAATATAAATAACTGCTGCAATTAACAAGAGCAATTTATGAAAATTCCCTTTGATTATTTCAACTAACATTATAACATTTTCATTTGCCAATTTCTTACAATGAGAAGCAGGTGCTTCCCTTTAAATTTACGATATAATAATTGTTTTCATGGAAATGAAAACATAATGATATGTTAACCGTTTCTTGCATTACTTCTTTATAATACATATTTCTTCTTCTTCTTCTTTATCAATTCCTCTTTTACCTTACGGTGTCGAGGTTACCATTCATACATTCGGGATTAATTGAAGGTGATAGGTCCCCTTTGGACATGCATCACGCTCCTCCCGCTCCCCTCAACTACATTCGCTCTCTACATTTTCACTATTTGTGTTAATTGTATGAATGACGTTGTATGTGGCCTTGTTACTTCTCCTGGTCAGCCAGTAGTTAGGAGACGCGTCGATGATTGTAACCTTTTTGGGTATTTGTATTTGTATGGGCGTATGTGTTCTTTGTATCTCGTAAAAAATTTCTAATTGTCTGGCCTAAGTATACAAAATTACACTGTGAACAGTTTAATTTGTAAATACCTGATTTTAACAAATCGTTAGTTCTCTTTTGCGTTGAATAAGGTGTTGAACGTGTTTTGTGTTATATTATAAATTTCTTCGTCAAAATACGTATAAAGCTCAAATAAGTAACGTTGAAATCGTGATTATTCAAAATCTGAAATAGCGCATGAACTGATAAATGCAATATATTTTTCAATTTTTAAATAGTTCTCTAACATTAAAATTATAAAATATATATCTTACCATGAGTACGAACAGAGCTTTTAAGCCTTTAACTCGACACAGATTTCTTTGGTAATTAAACTAAACTTAATATTTGTCTATTTATCTGTACTCTTCAACAAAATTACAAAATGTTTTGAAAGATTATTTTTCGATATTGCCAATTCTAGCAATTATCTTCGCTAGTCATAGATAAACCAATAAAACTTGGTAATACTATACATGTATTTTATAATTTTATGCATAACACAGAAAATCCCAAATTTTAGTTGAGCTTTTGTTTAATCTAAGTACATAAAAATATTGCGCATCGAAAAAAGGAATTCCCGCAAATATTTTATATCAGCTTTCCCCTGTTTTACTGCTTCCTTGATTTAATTCCCCTTTGCTGAAATTTTACAGGATTGTCAAGTTTGCAAGTATGGGCGGTAAATGGCAAGATCCCTCAGCAAACTTGGTGCAAGTAACCCTTCCGCCGCAGCAAAATTGGGATTAGTAACTTATTGTTGGGGTTACTTGATGATGTTGGTGGCGTTCGCAGGCTGCGAGGACAAAATTTCTTGTATTCTATTCAGCTCAAAAATATTTAAGTAAACGAATCGATGTGTTTTTAGAGTAAGGGCATACATTGGTAATTACTAATTAGTTATTAAATATGTACTATCTGTAGTTAACCTACGTCTGGTATATTTCAACTATGGAGAAGTACATTAAGACTTATGGGTAACATAAGAAATCTGGAATTATATATACCTTTAATTTTTCATTATGAATAATAATTCAAATTTTTGACAATGAAAAAAATTCTGAGCCCATTATTAAGTTCAGAGTATGAGGAGTCGTTTTTATTCCCTTTCAGATTACTTAGTAAAAGGCTTTGTTTTCTAGAATTGTTTCTGTAACACAATGTAGATGGATAAGTGTGAGGCTACGGTGGCTCTAGCTTGACTGTTTTGGCTAGTATAGTTTTACTTTTGTATATAAACATTAACAAGAATTATATAATAAAGCCATTTCTATATATAATAAATTAAAAATATCATATAAAATGCATATTTGTAGAATTCTTTAATTAATCAGCTAGATCATTCATTATATTTTTAGTTATCTTCTCTTTTTATCAATTATGAGCTTATAAAACGTGTTATTTTAACATTTAAGTATTTGATATAAGAAAACTTTTTTTTCACGTAACATGATATAAGAAGGAGAACCTAAAGGTTATATCGAACGAGCAAATAATTTGGAAGAATTAAGAATTTTTGATAAAATAGTTACAACAGTAAACAAGTGAAGTCCAATGTTTTTGATTGAAATAGGACGTCACTTGTTAACTTGGTGAAAGACTTATCTCCAGAGGTATTCCCCAGCCAAGTTACTTTAGTTAGTTCAAGTTCCTACTGAAGATGACAGCTTAGGTGCAAAAATACGTATTTAGGTGTTCTAAATATCGCGGTAGTAGAGGGTTTTTAAAATTTGTCTACTTAAACCACCGTCTCCAATCAATCCTATAAAGCTTTGAAAATCATTAAATATTTTCTTGTTAATAATGTGAGTTTGTAAGGCAATACTGTAATAAAATTAGACACAATGTTGCTGCTGGATCAACACTCAACGCATTCAACGGACAGAAGAAAATATTATTTCAATGTAAGATATGCTTCTAATAAAAAGCTTGGAAGAAGAATTTGTCTGGATTAGCGAAACTGTACTGAATTGCATATTAAAACTAAACATTATTCCAACATTTAAAAAATAATTGTATAGCATACACAAATTATTTAATTGAATAAAAATATAACGATCATTTTTCTGCTTTGCAAGATCACCCCTTCTTCTTACTTACTTACTTACTTAATCCTCTTCATTGATCATTCCCATTGGAACATAGGGCATTCACGACATGTCTCCACCTTACTCGGATTTGGGCCTCGACCCTAATCTGGTTCCATGTTTTATTGAGCGAGTTGGGTTCCTTGTGGACGCTTCTCCTCCATGTTTCCTTCGTTCTACCACGCTTCCTCTTTCCAGCTGGACCCCACTCTAACGCTTGTTTAGTTATAACCCTCTGTGGTTTTCTTAGAGTGTGGCCTATCCAGCTCCATTTTCTTTTTCTAATTGTTTTGCTTATAGTTTCCTGGTGTGTGCGTTCCCATAGTTCGATGTTTGTTATTGTATCCGGCCATCTGATTTTTAGTATTTTTCTAAGGCATCTATTTATAAAAACCTATATTTTAGATGTTCTCTTTCTTGTGACTTTCCAGGTTTCTGCGCCATATAAGAGTACACTTTTAACGTTCGTGTTGAGTATTCTTATTTTGGTGTTTAGAGATAATTCGTTTGATATTGTTTTTAATATATGAAAGGCATATTATGCTTTGCCTATCCGCGATTTGATGTCTTGTTCTGTGCCTTCATCTTTGTCCAGTATACTTTCCAGGTAGCAAAACTTCTCTACTCTTTCTAGATTTTCCCCGTCTACGCTGATGTCATTTGGCCTATTTACATTGATATTAATGACTTTTGTTTTCTTTTAGTTTATTTTCAAGCCCAGTTTTTCCGCTTCTCTTGCTACTTGTTCCGTTTTATCTTGCATGTGTTCTTGTTTTGAAGATAGTAGGCATATATCATCAGCGAATTCCAAGTCTTCTAGTTGTGTGAAAGGGGTCCATTGAATTCCAGTTCTATTGGTTGTTGCTTTTGTCATTACCCAATCGATTCGTATTAGAAATAGAGTTGGTGACAGAATGCACACTTGTCTTACCCCACTTCCTACCTGTATCGGGTCTGGGGGTCTCCCATTATGAACAACTTTTGCTATGTAGTTATTATAGAAGTGTTTTATTATGCGATTGAACTTATCTGGTATTCCGCATATTTCTAGTATTTTCCACATACTCGTTCTGTCTACACTATCGAAGGCTTTTTGGAAGTCTATAAAGTTTAGGTATATCCTGCAGTTCATCTCAATTGAATGTTCTATGATTATTCGCAATGTGCAGAAATGGTCAATGGATGATTTGTGTGCTCTAAACCCTGCTTGGATTTGTCTTAATGCCTGGTCGATTGCTTCTTTCATCCGCTCCAGCATTATACGAGTGAGTAATTTGCTGATGGTGCGTAAATAATGTTATGCATCTCCAATTTTCACACTGGGTGATATCGCCTTTCTTTAGGAGTTTTATTATAAGCCCTGTCTTCCATTCCTGCGGCGTCTCTTCGTTTTGCCAAATTTGGTTTACTACTGTATGTATTATATCTGTGCTAGTTTCGATGTCGGCTTTAATTAATTCTGCTGTGATGTTATCAATGCCCGGAGCTTTTCCATTTTTCATCTTCCTGATTGCTTCTTTTACTTCTTTACGTGTAATCTCTTGTGTGTTTATGTTCAGAATCTCCCTGATGTGTTCTTCTTCCTCCATTACTGGGGTAGGGTTTTCAGAGTTGTGTATGTCTGTGAAATATTCTCTCCATCTGTTGATTTCTTCGTGGTCACTGCTTATGATATTTCCTTCTTTGTCTCGTATTTGGTTTGTCGCCCTTCTACCCAACCCAGCTAGTTTCCTAGTAATATCATAGAGTTCCTTCATGTTGTTGTTTCTTGCCGCTTCTTCTGCCTCGTTTAACATTTTCTCCTGGTAGATCCATTTGTCTGCTCTTGCAGACCTCTGTGTTTGTTGCGGTATGCTGCCTGTAGTATTTGTTTTGTTTCTTCGTTTGCTGCTGATAGTATTCTGTTTTTTATTTCTTTGCGTTCTCACTTTTCTTCCATGTTCTTTCGGACATTCATTCCTTGTCTTCTCTCTTTCGAATTTTAAGTATCCCTTCGGCTGTTTCTAGATACATCTTCTTGCACTTTTCCCACTGTTCCTCTATATTCCTTTACTGTCTTCCTGTTTCATCTTCTTCTTTTTGTTCTGCGTTTTCTTCATTTTGTGTTTCTTCATATTTCATCTTTAGACGTGTTCCGAGTTTATCTTTAGTTTTCTTGTTCCTTAGCCACTATGTGTTAAACTCCGCCGTTGCCCGGTCCCAAGTCCGGGATGAGAAAGGAGGAGGGTTGCGCAGGGCCAGTAACCCGGTAGCATAAAAACAAAAAATGCTAAACAAACAAACACGACATGCCTCGGAAATCAGACGCATGTAATGAAGACAACCAAGCGAAAACCATGGACACGAGAAGGAAAATAAACATAGGTTGCTGGAATGTCAAAACAATGTACGAATCGGGCAAATCAAATCAAGTAGCGTCAGAAATGGGAAAATACAAAATAGAGATATTGGGACTAAGCGAGACAAGATGGACCGGTCACGGGAAAACAAGACTTGCAATGGGGAAAAAATTTATTCTGGACACACAGAAGAAAATGCAAACTATACCGAGGGAGTTGCCTTCATGATAATACGCACAGCAGCAGACTCATTGATGGAGTAGGAAGCGATATCTGAAAGAATAATAACTGCATGATTCAAAACCAAGTTCGTAAACACCACAATAATAAATGCATACGCCCCAGCAAACGACAAAGAAAAAACACCCAAGGAAGACTTTTATGAGCAACTACAAACAGCAATCGATAAAATACAAAAAAGAAATAAACGAGACATTCTTATACTATTGGGTGATATGAATGCAAAGATAGGAGCAGACAACACAGGAAAGGAACGTGTAATAGGGACAGAAGGGCTTGGAACGATGAATGAAAATGGCGAAATGTTCACAGAATTCTGCCTATTTAATAACCTGGCCATTGGTGGAAGCATATTCCTACACAAGGAAATACACAAGTAAACATGGATATCACCGTTCAACCGCACACATAACCAATGCCATCATATTGGGATCAGTGGCAAGTGCAGACACTCGTTACTAGATGTTAGGGCAAAGCGGGGAGCTGATGTTGCATCGGACCACATTCTAGTAAGGGGAATAATCCAAATCAAGCTAGCAGCCACAAGAAATAAAAACAAGATAGAAAGAAAGATATTCAACACACAATGGCTAAGGAACAAGGAAATTAAAGATAAATCCCTTCTTCTTAGAGTGCTTTATCTCTTACGAGACGTAGCGAACTTCTCTCCTATGCCTGTGTTGCGCGTTTAGAGTGCCGCAGACATAGAGGACCTACAGCGTAACGTGGGCTCCGAACCACGGGAAGTGTAAACACTTCTACTCCAGAGAAGATTTACTAAGCAGAACACCTCGCTGGTTTGCCATTGCCTTGTGAGGGAGAACGGCCTTTAAAAATCCGATGTTCCACTACCGGGAATTGAACCCAGGATTTTCAACGTAGAAGTCTAACGCGCTAACCTCTAGCGCACGGCCGCCTCAAGATCATCCGAATAATATTATTAAGGTGTTACGTCCATAACGTCTAAAATCAACATTTGCTTTCTATTACTACCTATGTGTAAGTATAGATATCCAGGATAACTGAAAATCCTTTTTTTTTGTGATATTCAAGGTTATAAAAGTACGGAATGATGCAAACATCTCTAATACGGCAATTAAGATTTAGATAACATTTTCAAAATGAAGGTTCCGTATATGGGATGTAATAAGGCATTGGTGGTTTAAAAAGACTTCCGGTTTAGCCGGAAATGATATCAATTTTTTTATATATATTTTCATTTTGATAGATCGATAGAACTTTTTTTTTGCGAGTTCAGTGATGTAACATTTGATGATTTTAAATAATTCTTGAAATATTGAACAAAACATTCAACAATAATGTTTCGTAATTTGTTTTATTACCTATAAGCATGACAATAAATAAAACACACAAATAGTATCACTTGAGAAGATACTCAAAATGACCACCATTTACCTACTTCTTGGAAATAACCAAATGTATGTACCTACAAATCGTTTAGTTATGTACATTACCAAGAATCTACAGAAATTATTTTTATTCACTAACAACCGATATAAACTCTAGATTTCAAATATCTTTAAAGAAAAAATCCAATGGTTCAGGTCCGGAGAACAAGTGGGCCATTCAATAAACCCCTGGGTTCTATTCACGTATTTTGAAGCATTTGGTTTAAAAATAGCGAGGTGTTCCGTTCTGGTGAAACCAAATATTATAAGTGAAATCCCCTTCTTTTTCAAAAGCAGGAACAATTTGATTTTTTTAAGTTTTTAAATACTTTTGATCTGTAAATCGAACATCAACACAACACAACACGAACCAAGCTAAAGTTGACAACTTTACAAAATTTTCTTTTTATGAGCTGCTAGATAACAATTACGAAACATTATTGTTGAATATCTCTAGAATTATTGAAATGAAAATAAAGGCATCAAACCTTATATCACCGAACTCACAAAAAAGCATTCTATCAATATACAGGGTATTTCATTTAAAATAAAAATGTTGTCATATCATTTCCAGCTAAACCGGAAGTCCTTTTAAATCGTCAATACATACAGTGCATCCGCCATACATCGGAACCTTCATGTAATATTTTTTGTCGGAATCGCGGTTGCCGTAGTAGATATTTGCGTTGTTCCGTACTTTTTTCCAACCCTGTATAAAGCTTATTAGTAAAAATACAATATAGTATATGGTGTATTTAGATATAAGGACTCAGAAGGAAGACGAGGAGGAGGAACAGTTTTCAAAAATTATAACCAGAAAATACACACATAGATCAAATTTAAACATTTAATCCGTAGTTCAGTTAAGCGAGGTGTCTAAGTGGAATAAAACAAGTAAAATTACCATGAGTAAGGAGTGTAAGTGGAAAACGGCGTGGATTTGAAATCGACAACCGCAGTTTTTTATGTTTTAAAAAGTTTTAGAATAAAAGAGCCTTCTAAATGCAAATCAAGTAAAGCACAAAGTGTATTTGAAAATTGTATCGATAAATATGAGTATAATTCAAGTCGCGAAAATGAACCATAGCAGGACTATCCAACTAAACATATCGCATTTCAGGCTTCAGCTGAAGCGAGAAGCTACACGACTGTAAAGTGACGTTCACCTTCTAAAACTGTGATTGGTTGACATAACGAAGGACTCGCCTATCACAGCCACACAACAGTTACCCCACCAAGTTGTTACGCCCACGTGCACCTTCCGGGTCACTAAATTTTGCTACCGATTTACAACTACCCTAGCAGAAATTATGTTACACAATAACTTACTACTTTATTGCTTTCAGAATTGTTTCAGCGATTAAATTTGTAGGTAACAAATGGTATATTATTATCATTAATGTTTGCCAACTTTAAACGTACGGCAGGCCGCTGTTTCCCAATTGTATTGCATACCATTATTTGTAAAATGATGTATGATTTAAATTTTTTTGTGCTGGGCAATAGTGCGCCTAACTTTTGTTTCAATAAAACAAAATGTAATAATGTGTTTTGTTTGTGTTCTTAGAGATAGCTATGTTAAATTTATCGTGGATTTAATAATTTAAAATATGTAAATTTGAGTTTAACGTTGTTAACCAGACACTTTTTCGTGTTCTGAACAATTACCTTTCAGGAATATACAACCCTGCAGTGTTCATGAGGGTGGTTCGCTGGGAGTGGGGATGACATTACAGCAAGTAGGGGTGTGACAAAATGGCCTGCAGACCGAAACCGGTGGCTGAAAATCAGTCGGATAGTCGTATTTTAGCCACAAGGGCATCTGTACATCTGTGAAATACTACACAGCATATAATTTTGTGAAGTTAGATTTAACGATTATTTCTGTTCGACTCTTATCAAATTTAATTTAAATTTTAATATTCCCGTTAATTTTAAAAAATCGACAAGATTGATTCTTCAGTTTGGACAAAACCGCGCTCCGGTCACGGCCGGAGGATGGGAACGGGTAAGCAAAAAACACCTTCATAGATTTAGAAAACACATAATTATGTAATCACATAAATATGAATGCGACTTAAGTTTTTTCAAATTTAGTTCCTGATTGAGATTTATTATTACGCCAACCCTCTGGTAAATCAACAGACTTTACATGTTAAGTGGGATGCTTCGCTGACGTCCTGGCTCTGGCTAGAGAAAGAATAACAAACGCACTTCAAAAGAAAGCATTTAAATTTGGTTTATCTTGCATTGTTACTAACTCAATGAGCTTTGCGGCTCTTTGCTATTGATGCTGCTGTTAATCCTTTTTACATTGAAGTTCGCTGAAGCGTTCTTGCGTTCCTGCTGTCCATTCCTTCCGTTCTCAATATTTCTTGCATCTTAGTTGCATAAGCAGGATCTTGATGTTTTCAGAGGAGCTTTTCTGTTGCCATGATATCTTTCTTAGATCAGAATTTTTTATACAAATCAGTTCGCATATTCCTCCTTATAAATTGCCATAGAAAGATGTCTTTTTGATATTCGACAATATTTTTAGGTGTTTTGGTGTAGCACCATTAGCAGCAGACACGGGCTAGCGTTAAATAAATACTACCAATAAAATATTTTCAACGTTAATTTTTTTGTTTAGAGTAGACAGCGGTAGAGTTTTCAGTAGTAATAGTTAAATAAAGGTAATAAAAAACTGAAATATGGTTAGGTTAATAATAATTATTTTTAAATTATTGTTTTTGACTTCACACCCTTAAGAAACTTTATGTAATATTGTGACAATATTGAGATAATGTTCGCTTGGTTACTCGTGTTTTTTTCACATTCTCAGAAATAATCATTTACGTGAAATTCTATTGCCTATGTCGTACTATTTACAATAGCGGCGCCAACACTATTGCATGTTGTACCGTTTGGCTTCTAAAGCTTCTTATAAAATATCAATATTGTGAAATAAGGACTAACGAAGAAGAACTTAGCTGGTAAACTAGGTAAACAATACTGGCTGTAATTGTTTACCTAGTTGGAAACCATATTTTCTGGTTTTTTCCGTAAAATTGATCCAGCTGAAAGATATCCTCCGTAAAACAAACTAATTATGTGTTCAGAAATTTATTTGACTTTACAAATAATATATATATATATATATATATATATATACATATACAAATTAATTATCAAAATTATAACAATAAATTAAATTGTTGGTAATTTAATTTATGATTACAATTTTGTATTTACAGCAATATTAATAATAAGATTTGTATTTACTTAGGGCTACTACTTACAAAGTCAAAAATATTTCTAACAATAAAAAACTTCCACTTCTGGCTCTGGATCTTCTAAAAGTATCTATATTTTTTGAGCGTAATAATTACACATTTTTCTGTCTCTAAAATTATCATAATTGTTTTTGCAAAAATAATGAAGAAAAGAGGAATAAACGATTGTAAGATATGTATTTCAAAAACGCTCTTAGTTTTTGGGATAATTTTTTAATTTCTTTTATTTACAGAAAAAATGCAAAGTCTAAATTCCGTAGTAATCCATACAGTAGGTACCTATAGGTAGTACTAATTATGATATCTTACAGAGACTATTTTACATATCTATTGCTATGTTTTGTACTGGAGTATCTACAACTGTAACACTCCGTCTAGTTTTAGTTTCACATTCTGTTGCCTTTGAGAAAGCCGATACGAGATCAAATTGTTGAATATTCCGTTTATATTTTTATCCTGCAAAGTTATATTATTTGAGTTTTTAGCAGGTATTCTTGTATGCTAATATTTTGGAAAATGTTTGCATAAACTGTTTTCGAATTTGATATAACTTCCATTGTACAAATTAAAGTGACAATTAATGGAACATATCACCATGTTTAATAATATTAATTATAACTAATTAAAATAAAATTATTGAATAATAACCAGATAAGAATATTTAATGGACTAAAAAATACTAGTAATTTCCCAAATTTATTTTATTATTTATTTATTTAATGACGATCTGTTTACAGTATTATTCAAGCAAGACTAATTTTTTTCAAATGTTAGTTTCAAAATATTTACATTATTTCAAACAATGCCAACCATCCACTATATCACGATCGCAGTATACAGCGTGAACCAAGAAACGTACCCCTGCTTCAAGTGCGTAATCTACACATAAATTGAAGACGAAAAGTCAAATAAAATTTTTCCTTAAATATAGGGACTACGAAATTACAGGCCCTCAAAGTTGAATTTTGAAAATCGTTTTTCGCAAATAACTCGAAAACCTTTAGGAATTTCAAAATACTCTTCCCGATGAGAAATATTTCTTATTTGACGAGGATTTTTCTGATTTGGTTGGATTTTCCATGAATGGACTGGAAGTATTAGTTTTCACATTGTTCCCTTAGACTTTCTATTCCAACTTTTTTGTGTGTGATTTTTCACGTGTTTTGTTGACTTTTTTGGGTCCGTCATTCAATATTCTTCAAAGTTGGTTCTCTTGTTTGCTAATATTAATTACATGTATTTGTATTTAACACACAAAGCGCTCATTGGTGTAACCATACTCTAGTAAAAAGTAAACAATCAAAAAACTACAAAAAAATAAATAGCAAAGTTTTATTTAATTCAGTAAATATTCAAAATTGTTTATATCTTCTTTCGTACTTTCTTAATTCGTTTTAAAAACGATCTTCGGCCCGGAGCAAGCTTGCCAGGTGTAACTGACGTGCAAGCTTCGATTATTCTATTTTTTAAATCCATGTTCATTTACTACCGCAGTTCGGTATATTATTTCTTTAAATATACCGCAACGAAAATGTATAGGTAATAGAGCGACATCGCAAAGTCTTGGTTGCCATGAATGCACGCTCCTCTTCTAACCAAATTTACTCCAAATACATTACTTAAGTAATTCCTAACAATATAACTCATAACTGTAATGAGCAGGACGGATAATGTTGGTTCCAACAGTTGTGTGGTACATTGAGTTCTACAACTTTCAATAAACGGAGTAAAATGTTTTGTAACAAATTCAAGTAATTCCAGCTAACTTTTCATGGAAGAATTGAAGTTCAGTAATATGGCTTCCTACTATGTTATACCAAACTTTTACAAAAAAAAAACTCTTTTAAAATAAGTATCACTTATCCAGTACGAATTCTGTTGCGCTTAATTGTGTGGTTATTACCATTTAATTTATAATTGTTTAAGAATTTTGTCTCACACAATTGAAAAAAGATGGATCCAAAGGAAGTTGCTTCTGAAAGAAATTACAGAATTGGAATCTTCTTTGAAGGTCATCTTCATTCAGTTCGTGCACCAAAGTAATGCGGTAGAGATGATGTATATTTTCTTATAAGTTCTTCTAACTGAAGTTCTACGAATGTTCACATTACTCCTTAGATCTCTCTGACTGATACGGGGATTACAAGTCACTGCTTCTAACATAGTTCATGTTTGTAATCGTTCTACATCCTTCGTTTCTTAAAGAAGTTTCAAAGCGTGTAAATATTTTTTCAAATGGTGGTCTTTTAGTTGGATAGCGCCTGATATTTAAACTGCGGGCTACAGCCGCATTTCGGCGGCATTCGCCCAAAAATAAACAATAAATCTATTTCTCACTATATGAAAACATTTTACTTAAAATTTAAGGAAATTATTAACTAGACTTAGTACTACTGTCACAAGTAATGCAGAATTGATCAAATTATCAAATAAAACAAAAATTATTTTTGCTGCCATGCTATATGTATGTTGGGTTGGGTCAACCACTTTTAAGTGGGGACAACTTAGCTAGCCCACCCTGTATAATACTGGCTAGTCCAACCTAGTATTTTTTATGTATAAGGTATATAAGACAGTCTGCAGAAGCACTTGAAGCATTTTCTACTGATAACATTGCGTCGATCAAATTAAATCTGCATAACCAATACTGCTGTGATACAATCGTTGGAGCTGGAGAATACTTCGGCACCGTTTTATTTATTTATTTTTAATATTGCTACATTCATCCACACATATCATCATTGACAGCTTTTTTGTCCCACTGCTCGGCAGCGGCCTCTTCTCTGCCACGTGTTTGTCCTCAGCGCTAAGGAACAGAAATTCCAAAGAAGGTTTTCAGCATTAAGATTCCACGATTGCAAGACGGATTGGGAAATTGTGTGTGGTGGGTTGCAGACAAGATTTTTATAAATCTGCGTAGCAATGCTTAGGTTTCGACCCCAAGCCAGAATCGACGTTTTACTCAGAAAGCGAGCGCTCTACCAATTGAGTTCCCACCACACCTACCCACACATATGGAGCTTTATTTTTATATAATTCACAGGTTATTTGATACACCAGGCACATCATTAGTTTTTCTTATATTAATAATGGCATTATTAATATTTATTTGAGAATCCCTTAATTAATTCCAAGTGCTTCTATTGTAAGAAAAAATCAAAGTTTAATATTCTATCCACACGAAGAGAGCAATTTTCTTGTTGGTTTAATTTTGTTTATTAATTCTAGATTTACATTTTTCTATCCGTCCTATTATCGATATTGATGTAGTAACATCTTACATAACATGTTGGTAAAAAATTTCCTCAAATGAGATCGCATTGATAAATAAATTTGTCATAAAGCGGTTTCGTTTGTATGCACAGTAACAATGATTCAATTTCATTTTGAGCGGCACATCTCAAATTCTAAATTTTCAACATGAAATTAATAACTCTTTAACTAGAAAAACAATTATACGAAGCTTGTTCAACTGAAACCCATCTTCGATCAACTTAGCCTTGAAAACAAATGCAATAATTCAAATGACGTTTATTAATGTTAGTGTTAGTGTATGTAAGCAACGCATTAATAAGCTTCTGGCGTTTGTATTTGATTCTGACTTTTAAAACTTCGATTTTGAAATAGCGTTTGTTGTTGAAAATCCGTCCAAGTTTGATCAGCGTGCGGGTCTACAATTTTTATGCGCTGAGGATTTGCAGCCATTGCGGATTCATGTGCGAATGCAAGCAGTGTATGAAAATGCATGTATTGCTTACTCAACTGTGAAGGAATGGTACCGAAAATTTAAGGATGAAAAGAGGGGATTATGGACGAGCCGCCACCAGATGCACGGTGTACTGCATTAAAAGAAAGCAATATGCATGTGTGGAAGACCTTATTTGAGAAAATCGTCGAATTTTAATTAGAGAAATTTCAGAAATTGTCGGTGCGGGTGTAAGATCTGTGGGATAGTATTGTTCGTAATCTGGATTACAGAAAAGTTTGTTCGCAATGGATTCCTTCTCTCTTGTCTAATAAACAAAAATGTTTGCGCATGGGCTTCTCTCTGCAATACCTCACAGACTATAGGCAAAATAGTGATGACTTTCTTCTGGTAATAGTTGCTGGTGATGAAACTTGATGCCATTACTACGAGCCATCCAGTAAGTTACCGTCAATGCAGTGGAAACATTCAAGTTGACCACCACCGAAGAAGTTTAAAGCACAACCTTCTGCAGGCAAGGTGACGTTATTTTTTTTACCATGAAGAACCCTTGTTGATAGAGTTTAAGGAACCTAGAGTAAATGTTAATGCAAATCTGCACAATGAAACCTTGAAGAAGCTTCATCAAGCAATGAGACGGAAACGTCCAGGAAAACTTACGCGTGGGGTCATTTTGCTACACGACAATGCTACGCCTTATGTTGCTAATGTGGTAAAAGAAAATCTTCAACGAAAGAAATGGAGGGTTTTAGAGCATCTACCCTATAGCCCGGATCTATCGCCTTGCTATTTCCATATTTTTGGTTCGCAGAAAAGGGCCTTAACAGGTCGGTATTTTGAGTCTGACGCAGAAGTACCGATAGCTGTGGAAGACTTCATCAATCAGCCGCCACAAGAATTCTATGAGCAGGGTATACATCGGTTACTAAAACAATGGGATAGGTGCCTTAACTGTGCCGGTAATGATTTGTAATTAAATTGTTGAATAAATTTTTTATAAAGCAAAGTTGGGTTTCAATTGAGCACACGTCGTATTATACTATAACAAACTTACATTAATTCACTAATAGTGTCATTTTCTAAGCAAGCCTGTTAATTATGATGCTTTCTGATATGTAATTATGTTTTCTAATGTACAGGGGACAGATTGCTTGACATTCCTTGTAAAGTTTGTGGAGACAGAAGCTCTGGGAAACATTATGGAATATACAGTTGTGACGGTAAGAATACACATTAATTATATCAAAAGTAACTACTATAGCAGCGGAAATGCTTAGGGTGTTCGGGATTCTTCAAACGGAGTATTCATCGAAACCGTGTGTACACCTGCAAAGCGACGGGAGAAATGAAAGGACGATGTCCTGTGGATAAAACTCATCGCAACCAGTGTCGGGCTTGTAGACTCCATAAGTGTTTCCAAGCTAGCATGAATAAAGACGGTAAGTTTTACTTTCGTTTGATAAATGTTTCTAAAAACTACTCATTTTAAATTATCACAGTCGGAAATGTTATTAAATGCTAAAATTTAATTGGAATTTAATAGATTTACCAAGTTATACCATTTTTTTGTGCCGGTTTAAAATCATGAGTGTTTAATCAATTAATTAAAAACTTTTCGAAATGGCTCTTATTAATACAACAATCGAATATAAAACTGCAGTATACGGTTATTAAAGCAGGAGAGATCGTAAAGGTGTTAGATAATCATTTGTTTGTTTGTTTTATTTAACGTCGGCCTATTTCTGCTACTATGGAGAATCATTTATTTTAAAAAGTTACTTGTTGACCGTTATCAATATTATTAATTTACAGCATAAGAAGTAATACTTTTATCGGAGTTACTGGCTCTTTTAAAGATTTAAACATCTTAATTTTCAATATTATTACAAATGTGAAAACACATAGTTTAAAAACTATTGCATTGAAGCTATGTAGACGGGAGTGTTCTGTAAAAGTACTTATTGAAATTCGCCTCTAATGTCTTTTTCAAACCCATTAAATAAATTTTAAATGATTTAATATTTCAATTAACAAATAATTATATATTATATTTCGACAGATTCAGTATTTGTTAATTTAATATTTTTGAATATTACACGACTGTAACTTTTGAAGCTTTTCATACAGCCAGTTCATCTTCATGTTTTGCATCTCCTCCCTCATTCACTACCACCACACACTAAATGATTATATACAACGTCTGCAATTCTCAATCTGGCCTTGAACGATATTGCACTGCGTAAACTGTTTTTAAAATTCTTTTGGAGGAATCATTGTCTTTAATGTAGAAGAACTTTCAACAATGATGACGACAATATGTTTAATACCTTGGAATATGATGTTAATGTCGACATTTTATGACAATTTAAATTTCCACGATGAGCACAGAGGACAAAATAACTATATAATAATAATAACAATGTATATAAAAATGAGTCTAATAGTTATTGTAGTGTTACCGAACATGCATCACACCAAAATGATAATATCATAAAACGTTTAGTTATGTACTTCAATAAGTAGGGGTATAGACTGCGAAAAAAAAAACGATTCCAATGACAATATACCTGCACATTTGTAACTAATACAATACCCGATAATAGTTTATCGAATGACATAACGAAATTGTACCAAACCGGAACAAAATATGCCAAATCCAATGACAGTATAGCTATACGTTTCCTGACTGATACTATCAAAACTGCATGGGATGATGAAGAAAATCAAACCAAGAGAAAAACGTTAACAAATCCATACAAGTGGAAAAAACCAATAATAAAAAAACTCCGCATGAAGGGACAATAACACCTTGAATATAAACAGAATATTATTATTAATAGCAGAAAATGTCCATGTATGTACTTCAATAAGTATAGATAGATTTTACGAAAAAAAAACCAATTCCATTGGCAATATACCTGTAAATTTTGTATCTAATACAATGCGCGATAATAGCTTTTTGAGTGATAAAACGAACTTGTACCAAACCGGAACAAAATATTCCAAATCCAATGACAATATAGCTGTAGCTTTCCTGACTCATACTATGAAAACTGAATAGGATTACGAAGAAAATCAAAGCAAGAGAAAAACGTTAACAAATCCATACACGTGGAAAAAGAGCAGTAATAAAACAGTTCGCATGAAGGGAAAACAATACCATGGATATATTTAAAGAAATTAAATATTATTAACAGCATAAAACATCTAGTTATGTACATCAATAAGCTGGGATAGAGACTACGAAAAACATCCAATTCCAATGACAATATACATGTAAATGTTGTAACTAATACAATGCCCGATAATAATTTTTAGAATGGCATAACGAACTTGTACCAAACCGGAACAAAATATTCCAAATCCAATGACAATATAGCTATAGCTTTCCTGACTAATACTATGAAAACTGAATAGGATTACGAAGAAAATCAAAGCAAGAGAAAAACGTTAACAAATCCATACACGTGGAAAAAGAGCAGTAATAAAACAGTTCGCATGAAGGGAAAACAATACTATGGATATATTTAAAGAAATTAAATATTATTAACAGCATAAAACATCTAGTTATGTACATCAATAAGCTGAGATAGAGACTACGAAAAAAATCCAATTCCAATGACAATATACGTGTAAATGTTGTAACTAATACAATGCCCGATAATAGTTTTTAGAATGGCATAACGAACTTGTACCAAACCGGAACAAAATATTCCAAATCCAATGACAGTATAGCTATACATTTCCTGACTGATACTATCAAAACTGCATGGGATGATGAAGAAAATTAAACCAAGAGAAAAACGTTAACAAATCCATACACCTGGAAAAAGAACAGTAATGAAGACCTCCGCATGAAGGAAAAGCAATGCCTTGGATATACTCGAAGAAATGGAATAGTACACCATAATACGTAAAGAGAAGCTCTAGTATTATGCCCTACTTGTCAATCGACGAATTGTGCTCGTTATAGGATAAGATTTTGTCCCGCTTTTTTTGAGAATTATAGAAGAGACCTTTTTGAGGTATTTTGGTCTAAGACAAGTTGGGATCAGAAATGTTGTAGCATCACATGAGTCAAAGATTAACCCCGAAGTAAGACTTATGAAGGAAATTCAAGTCATAAAGGTACAGTTCACTAAACTTTTCCCATTAAAGGTATTCAAAAAAAACAAATTGTCTGCCTCACTATGTGTCTTAATACATTTGGGATAGGATCTTTTACCGTACAATCCTGAGGAAATCAAAGCGTTCATAACAGTATTCCCCAACAAGAAGTCATCCGTTCTAAAAAAAATTTTCAATATCTGACAAAATTCCGGACTTCGAGATTTTATCCATTATTGAAGAAAAATTAATTATAACTTATATTTAGAACCGATGTTTGTATCAATGGAGGATCTTCACGAACAAGAGCGAACACCTTTATCCAGAAAGTTTTTACTAAGAAACTGCAAGAAAAAAATTTCCCTTTATTTAAAAAAAAGGTCAAAGTGATACGTATGCTGCATATAATGTAGAAAATGTGTCCAATGAAAATTAAAGTTCGCAGTGCTAAAACGATGGAACTCGTGATGAAAAAAAAAATAGAAAAAATTAATTCAGAAGAAAATAGCTGCGTTGCTCTAACGATAATCTGCAGGCTGCCAAATTCATTTTTACGCTACACTATTCCACAATATAGTCATAAATACTTATCTTACATTGCAGACATAAAATATTAAAAATCTCCTAAAAATCTATTTTTTATCTATAATTAATTGCACGTGTTTACAATTGGTTTGTAGACATACACAAAGCCATTAAAAATTTAACAGCGAACCACATTTTTATTATTATTCCATAATTTCATATTATGTAATTAACCGAAATTTCAGATATACCGTGTTTATTATTAAAACTACTACATACGTGTTTAACGTAGGGGTCTCGGTGGAGTAGTGCGGATACACATTGCCACTTGAGGTCACAGCAAAATGTGGCCGATCAGTTGGGGTGTTCGAATCCCGACTGGGGCGCTTAGTTAAGTTTAGGGTGCATGTTGCATGAATGTTTAGTGTGTAATGGACGCCCGCACCCCCCTGAAGTAATACGAAAACGATTTCCAGGGGCGGAACGGCAGTATGAATGAATGAGAAAAAAAAGGTGTTTAACATAAGGAATACAAAAAAGTTATTATGCTAAGTTATTATTATAAAAGATATTATGTCCCTGAGGAAAGTATGCAGTCGAAATCACCATAAACGTAGAGATAACCTTCTTCTAAATCACACGATACCCATTTATTTGAAAATTTATCTAAAGTAATTATTTAGTAACATTAAAATTACCAATACGTTGATGTACCCGCTCGCAACATGAGATTTGCCCTAATAACATAGCGCAAAGGTCTTAACGCACACGCGCAAGCTGGTATTGAAATTCGGACGAGTTTCTTTTATTTTTAATAGATACAATAATAGTGTTTGTTAATTATATCAAAAATAAATTATTTTAAATTGTATTTCTACCATAGGGAAGTTAAATGGAATGAATTCGACGAAACATAAATAGCTGTAATAAAATATTGAACACCATGTAAACATTTCAACGGATTATTAAATCATGTTCAAAAGACCTTCCCGCTTATTATATGTTTTTGTCCTAACCGGAACGTAAACCCAAAGTTACATTTTTGGATTCGTTCCTACATTTCTTGTAATATTACAAGCTTCACAAGATAAATTCCTTATTGTAGAAGCCCAGAAAAAAAAACTGTGTTAAGTCACCTTGGCAGTTTATCCATCGACTTCTGTATGTATTAATTAATTAATCAAATTCCTAAACGTATGCTACATAATGTATAGGAGCTCCATCATGTTGCGATAATCAATCAAACATGCACCCTAAACTTAACTAAGCGAAATGCGGTCGCCCCGGTCGGGATTCGAACACCCCAGCCGATCGCCGCATTTCGCTGTGACCTCGAGTGGCAGCGCGTATCCGCACTACTCCACCGAGGCCCCTACAGTAATAGTACTAGGAAACACTTACTACTTCCTGTTCTAAAATTCCATATTTAAGTCCTTCTAATAAGAAGGGAAAAAATGGTTGTTGAAAATAATGAAGGAAGCATGGAGAACGAATTTAATACCGAAAGATTGGGAAGAAAATTTAATGGTACCAATTCATAAAAAAGGGGATGAATTCGAATACGAGGATTATAGAGATATATGCCTGTCCCCAGTCGCATTCAAACTATATACAGGAATTGTACAAGGCAAACTAAAGAAGGAAATAGAGGGAAAACTGGAAGAGGAGCAATCAGCTTTTAGACGAGAGAGACAAACTATGGATAATATATTTATACTGAGAAATCTAATAGAGAAAAGAAACGAACAGGGAAAAGAACTATATATTATGCTCATAGACCTCAAAGCGGCTTTTGATTCAATCAATCGAGATACCATATGGAAAATTATCGAAGAACTTGAAATAACCCAAAAAATTATAGAAGTAACCAAAAGTACATACAACAGGGTGAAAGGAAAAGTACAAATGGGTGGAAAAAGATCAAAAGAGTTCTACATAAACAAGGGAATTAAGCAAGGAGATAGTCTTAGCCCGACGCTATTCATATTAATAATGGACAAAATAATAAAAAATACCAAGAAAAGGACTAAACACCTCCAGGTAACGATAGGATACACAAATATGCTTCCAGTGAAAGTGGAAGGACTGCTATATGCTGATGATATAATATTAATGGCGGATACACAGAATAAAATGCAGTCCCTACTAAACATTTGGGTAGAAGAGATAGAAAAAATGAACATGAAAATTAAGATCAACAAATGTAAATGTATGAAGATAGACAAACAGGAGGAAAATATAAGAAATAGAGACTCGATTAAATGTAAAGAAGAACAAATAAAGATGGTGTTAACTTGCGAGTATCTAGGAGTGATGTTCACAAACGATGGGAAAATAGACCTAGAAATAGCGAACAGGGCAAGGAAGGCGACAAAAATATATTACAGCCTAAACAAGACAATATTCGGTAAGGGAGAAATAGGACAAAAGACTAAGCTTCAAGTTTACAACTCAATCACCATACCAACGATACTATACGGCAGCAAAGCATGGGTACCAAACAAAAAGCATGAGAGCACAATTAATGCAGCAGAAATGAAACAACTTAGAAGAATTGCGGGAAAGACAAAAATGGACCGCCTAAGAAGTGACTACATTAGAGGAGAACTAAAGCAGGAATCGATAGAGGTAAAAATCAAAAAGAGGAAACTAAACTGGTACGGGCACATAATTAGAATTAAGCAGACCAGGCTGGTAAAACGAGTTATGGAGGCGAAAAGACAAGGGAAAAGAAGAAAGGGAAAGCCGAGGAAAACGTGGTTGGGACAGATAGAGGAGATAGGGAGAGAGATAAGTAAGACGCTACAGCAAATGAAGAAGATGGCCGCAGACCGGAAGAACTGGAAGAAATGGATAAATGAAGATTAAGAAGTAACACCTCCGACGAGGAAACGAGAAGAAGAAGAAGTCCTTCTAATACATTTTTAAAATGGCATTCGATAAAAGAAATTTTTTTTTTGTTAAATTATTGTCAAATTTAGGAGCATTTTCCATTATTTCTCTAGCAAAATAAATAGTTTTACAGTACCTTTGGTGGTGGCCCAATATACAGCTTTCTAGTTGCCCTTTCTATCTCATAAATCAATTTCACAAGTAGAATTTAAAAATCTTTTGTGAATTTTTATATTGCAATTCCCCAGGATATTTTGCAAAACAGTTTTGTACTTAATAGCCACAAAATGTTGGTTAATTCGAGAAAGAATCACTCAACTACAAATATTATGTATTCGCCATTTTGCCACAATAAAAGCAATAGATTTGCAAAAATAGTCATGTATTACTATTTATGTGTAATCTAGAAAAAAATACAAGAAAATTACGTGAAATAAACTATTGCCTGTGAATACAACGTTTGTCAGTACGTTATCAACTGACTGAGGAATCTACATTACAGATATCCAAAGCGCGTTGCATATAAAACTGCGACACGTGTTTCTGATGACAAAATGCACTACGTCTGCTTTACTTCTTTCCTGAAATACCCTTTTTCAATTTTGCTGAGGTTTGCTGCTATGTATTCTTCGGTCAAGATTACATGTACTCATTGTTAGCGTAGACTTTACAGTCAAGATTATTGACAAAATTGCACTTTCGAGCATTCGACTGCGTTAGAGTTAAAGAAAAACTCATTTGTTCTTCATTGCTGATACGCATTTTTAAAAGATTAAGCTATTTATGTGAAATATTGGCGAATTGCACTAGCGATGTAATCTCCTGGAATAAAGTGAGGAGTTAGAACTAAATAATGCAGAACTGCACGCCTTAGCTTACAAAATATTTCCAACCGATTCCACAGCTTCATTATCGATTGGAGTGTATGGAAGCTACCGAAATTCTAATAAATAAGAAATACTTGATAACTATACATCATACCGTGCGAATGATTAGAACTTGTGATGACACCTATAATCTGTTTACGCGTGACCCGCTTAAAAAGCACTTTTCGATACACAAACGATCACCCAAACGGGACCACATGTAGGGTGTACATGAGCTACAGCATTCGAACAAATCGAATGCTTTGTATCGAGTATAATGTAATTAATACCCCGCGGCGTTATCTGTAATTCAACCACTTGTCAAATCCCACATCCATATACTTTTGTCACGTAGAAATAAAAAATACAACACATTGATGGAATACATAAATTTGATGCCCGAATTTATCTCCTTTACAGTGGTTTTTGTAGTTGAAATAGCAAACATATTTACCGATGCTAGTGTGGGTGGACAAGAATGTTTTCATTCTATTATCACAGCAGTATGTATATTGTGCATATGATGTTCACGGTGCATAAACTGAATTGGGTTATTTTTCATATATAGATACAATTCGTGTGGCAACATTTTGAAATACACCTCTAATTACAATTAATGTAGAAGGCTTTCTGCTGTTTAGAAGTCCCCGTGACCTATCAAAACAAAATGCGATTCTATAAACAGGAGCGCCCAAAACACCTCGTCAGGCATTGCATAAACCGTATATTAAAAAAATTGGATGCAATGAAACTTCTAAACAATTTGTATAGATTATTCATTACGCAAAAAAAAATAGAAAAACAATATTGGGTAGAAAAAATGATATTTCGCAACTACAGTTTTATAGAAGAATAGTGAAAAGTATTCTATTAATAATTAAATAACTGTCTACAATCTACATGTACAGTTTCAAACTATTATCTTTCGCTGCATGGTAGCATAGAGCAATTTGCGTTATATGCAGTTACATACCATCTGTACGATTTATGCCCTGTATTTTAAATAGAACATAGAAGTTTAATATGGGGAATATCAAAAACTTATGTATTAATTATATATTGCCTATGTATTAATTTTCTACTCGACATTATAATAATTGAAAGATATCAATTTTCTGCATAACCTGATATAAATTTATGTGACATTTATTATAATTAATGTTAAAAAGTAATTTGTTAGTAACATTGAAAATACGTATATACCCCCTTGCGGCAGCAATCGTACGTTGACGTAATAGCGTAGTAGCCTTACTTTTGACGTCGCTGTATTTTCTTACACGATGGGATACGAAAGTTAAAAATAGATTATTGTTAATTTCTAATGTTATATAAGAGCAATATCTAACGAATATCGGATTAACATGAAAAATAAAAGAGTTAGAAACGTTGCAGTTTATATTAGAGTTGAGTAAAATTTGATTTATACATTCTTATTTTCTTATTGAGTTAAATAACAAAATAAGTTATACTTTTGAATTACGTGGTAACCATTTCTTCGGCGTTAATTAGCTGTTCATGTTTCGCCTGATATATCCTGCCTAATAACGATTCATAAGCAATTGTACTTATATGTAGGAGCAGTATCACAAATTGAAACGATATTATTTTCTGTAGAATAATTAAAATTTTTATCGTTGATATGTGAACACCAGAACTTGGGTATAAACAGCAAGACTTCTATTGTTATACTATTAAGGAAACATAAAGGGATTATCGGAAGCGGGTACATCAACATATGCGCATTTTCAACATTATTATGTAAATTTGTTACAATTTTATTAGCAATCTGTATATGGTACAATGAATTCCATACACTAATTTATGTTCTCTATACATGGCATGTTACGATAACAGCCAGTGATGTTACCTTAAAACAAAAAATTTTATTGAGTTAAATAATAATAATAATTAATGACTCTTACACAACTGCCTGGACAGAAACTTCTATGTCTGCTGACCATTTGCTTTACAAACGCCTATAGTAAGTATTTTCTAGCAGACGACCTATATTTGAGTTTGGATGAACTTGATGTATTCTTACATGGTATCGACGTAAGGTATTCTTAGATCTTCATGAAGAGCATGATTTGGCATGCACCACGGGGAATTTGTTATGGTACGTAGTTTTCGATTGAAACCCTTGTAGAATGTCTACAAGCGAGGAACTGGAGCACCCACACAGTTCGATTTCATATGTGTAGATAGGTTAGACAACTGTTTTATATATTAGTACTTCATTTTTAACAGATAGGCGAGAATTACTTCCGATAAGCCAGAAAAGCTTTTTAATAGGTCCATTTCTTTTTTTTTTTCTTATAAATGTGTATTTTCGACGTCGTGAATCTAGAGCTCAGTGCATACCTACGTACCTCGATTGAGAAATGTCAAATCGTGTATTGATACAGATGGACTTTACTGTATTGACAAGATAAACGTGACTTGAACAGACTTTGCTTAATTTACTTATCTACGCCATTGTTTTTAACCAGTTGCTAATTGAATTTAAGTGGTCTTATACATATTGAGTTGTGGCTTGTGGGTCTTCCTGGCAGGAACAAACAGTTATGTCATCCGCAGAAGTTCCTGTCCTGTTCTTTCTGATGCGGGCATATCTGCAATGTTCACTAAATAGAGAACGGTACAAGAACGCTACCTTGTGGGACACCAGAGCTGATTTACTTAATTTCCGATACTTCACTGTCGAACCAAACCTTGTCAAACGCTATTTGGTGTCTAAGAAGATGCCATTCCATTAAGTCGTCAACCTCTAAGCTGGTTTGTCACAGCTAACCATTCTTGGCGGTTCATTGCCTTTCTTTTAAGTCCTTCATAAGTGTTACACTCCGCATCTTCCAGGATTTGCTTGATATGCTGGAGACATGGCCTTCCTCAAGCATTGCTTCCTTCTATTTCCCCTTCTATTATGATCTTCATTAATCCATCTTGTCTAAGCATGTGCCCTACCAGCTGATCTCCCCTTCTTTATGTGTTTCCATAGTCGTCTTTTTTCTTCAGCCCTTCGGAAAACATCGTCATTTGTTGTTCTATCGAGTCAGCTAATTGTCATCATTTTTCTGTAGTACCATACTTCAAATGCTTCTAATCTTTTTTTTCCGCTTTTCCGATGGTCCATGTCTCACATCCATATAACGCCACGCTCCTGGTATATGTTTTTATAAATTATTTTTTGCTTGCTATTGAGATGCTGTAAGTTCTTCTTGGCGAAGAAGGCTTTTTTGTTTTTTGTTGTATTCCACATTTTATGTCTTGTATACTTTGCCCATCGCGGGTTATTGTACTGCCTAGGTAGACGAACTTGTCTACTTCTTCTATAGGTAATTGTATTTCTTATCCTTGTATTTATACTTCCTCCGTAGTTCTTTCTACAGACAATTACCTTGGTCTTGGTTTTGTTTATTTCCATTTTGTAGTTCTCTAGCAATATTCTTTCCATTTTATTTAGTGCTAGTTCTAGGTCTTCTCCATTATCTGTAATGAGTGCGATATCATCAGCGTCTTAACATATCGATCTTTTCTCCTTGTATCTTTCCTCCAACGTCCATTGTACTCCTTAGCGCCTCTAGTGCTTGTTGTATGTACATGTAAAATAGCGTCGGTAATAAGGCACATCCCTGCCAGACTCCCATTTTATTTTGGCTACTAACTAGTATTCGCCAATTTGTATACCGCTGTGTGATTCTTGTATGTGTTACAAATTACTCTTCTATCTTTGTATGTAATTCCATTAGTATATCGAACATTTTCGACCACTGGACATTATTGAAAGCCTTTTAATGTCTATATAGGTTATATATAAGCTTTTATTTTTTTTTATCATTTTTTCTCCGATTGCTCTAAGTACAAGAATAGCCCCTCTTGTTCCCGTGCCTTTTATGAACCTAACTAAGACACAGTAGTGTTTGTAATCTTCCATTGATTTATTTGTCACTGGTACCAATCCATAGCATTGTTGTATAGTTGTATGTTAATGTCGAAAGACAAAATGGTGTTGTGAGATTGTCTTCCAAAAATTTCTCTACATCAATTCATGTAGTATTGTTGGGAGGTTTTCCTGGTTTTAGTATTATATAGGTAAGTGTTTGTGCAAATTTGAACTGTGTACGTATTACTAAGTAAGGAATTCAAAGTTTCATTTGTGTTAAATTTTCATATAAATAAGTCTCAAGTGGTACAGAACAAGGTTATTTGTTCATTTATGCGAATTACGAGTAGTAAAATTTATCAAGAAACATAAAATTCAAGTTTCCTATTGTCCCAATACTAAACTCCTCTGTTCCAGTTGAATTTTATGCAAGATATATGTGTGTATTGAAGCATAAGCATAACTTCCAAAATTTTCAGAAAACTTATTTAAGCAGTCAATACTAAAAGTACACACAGTTTGTTACCTTACTTAAATAAGAAGTTTGCTATAAATTGAGTTAGCGACTTCAAGAGGGTACTTTTGCTTGTTAACAAACATAAGTTTTCAAGCTATTGAAAATTTCTAATCATCGACAAGCAACATATGTTACTTGTCTCCGTTTGGCATGTAGAGATTCTGAAAGTGGGATCTTACCAAGTTTCACAGTTGTTCAACCAACCGCAAACATGACGCCATCCTCGCAACCCCTTGCACAGTTTCCAACATCACGCACAAGTTTCCCAAGTCACTCCACTTCCAAACTTAACGCCTTATGTAAAATTAAAGCGTTTCACATGAAATTAGTTGCTTCGAAACTGAGATTGCTAGCTGCTAGATCTAAGTGTTTTTATTCTCAATACAGTGTGAACCAAAAAGCTCAAAGGGAGAGATTTCTGGTTTTTGAAGCTTGCAGTGAACACAAATTTGAAGTTAATTACTAATGCTAATTTTTGTATAAAACAATGAAAGGGAAACATGAGCGGTGTCTAGAGAAGAACGAGGGTTGGTGTGAATGACAAGGGGTGAACGCAGATCGCTTTCACGCGGATTTGCACTCTCTATCGCAGCCGCTGATCCTTGCCGGGCCTGAACGCCGTTAATGGGGATTGGCGGCTCCGTAAATAGAGCGGCATTGAGCCTTCTTACCCGCGAAACTCCCTCAAGATATGTCGAGAACTTGTATAGCCGTCTTACAAAGTCTTTTCATTTGACGTTTTGCAGTTCAGGTTTATTCCTAATAAAATTCGCAGATATAAGCAATTAATTATTCGCCATGTTAAGCTACAGAAGCAGCGGAAAATCTGTGGAAACGTGTATGCAATTATCCGCCGTATAATTTTATTGTTTTAACTAATTTCGTACGTTAGTAACGTGTTTATAGCTCTTACTTTGTGCCTACATATTTTTCGCTGAATACAAGCATCAAGCAATACTTATTAAGAATAAAAAACCAACCCTGTTTTTATCCAATTTTTATTTTAGACATATGTTCAATAAAGTTGTCTTCTACTGTATTGCACTTGACAATTCTTTTCTTCCACTGCTTAAATGCTCCAAGTAAAACATTTTTAGGTATGCTGTTAAAATAATCACTATTTCTTTACTCAAGAAAACCTTCGTTTTGTGTTTTTTATCCAAACATATAGCCATAGATCAGATATTGCAAGATCCGGTGAACATAGAAAGTGTTCGATCATGTAAGTCAAAAATCGCTTAATATTATTTCTATTGAATAAGTAACATTCTATTGGAAATACTTCCTATTCCAATTAAATTTAGCATCTTCGACATCTTCTTTTCTTCTTACTTTCTTTTCCAAACAAATTTAGCACGTTACACGTCTTTTTCTTAAGAATTTGTAAAAAATTTTTACTCGCATTAATAACCTCCTATTCTAAATACTTTCTGTTCCAATCAAATTTAGCACGTTACACGACTTCTTCCAAAGAATTTAATACATAAATAAGTTCAAAATATTTTAATCTTATTTCCACTGAACAATATTCTTCTATTGAAAATATTTTTTATTCCAACTAAATTCAGGACGTTCCAAGTTTTCTTCGTAGTAGTTTTTGGTATAGAAAAGTCCAGAACCTCTTAATCTTATTACGATTACAAAAATAATCTATTTGAAATACTTTTTATTCCAGCCAAATACATAAGTCCCACGTCTTCTTCTAAGTAGTTTGGCATAGAAATAAGTACAAAATTTTTCAATCTTATTTCGATTGCGGAAATAACATTCTCTTGATAATATTTTTTATTCCAACCAAATTCAGGACGTTCCAAGTCCTCTTCCTAGTAGTTTTTGGTATAGAAATAAGCCCAGAACCTCTTAATCTTATTACGATTACAAAAATAATCTACTTGAATTACTTTTTATTCCAACCAAATTCAGGACGTTCCAAGTCCTCTTCCTAGTAGTTTTTGGTATAGAAATAAGTCCAGAACCTCTTAATCTTATTACGATTACAATAATAATCTATTTGAAATACTTTTTTTTCCAACCAAATTCAGGACGTTCCAAGTCTTCTTCCTAGTAGTTTTTGGTATATAAATACATCCAAAACCTCTTAATCTTATTAAGATTACAAAAATAATCTATTTGAGATACTTTTTATTCCAAGCAAGTTCAGGACGTACCACGTCTTCTTGAAGTATAGTTTGGTATAGAAATAAGTCCTAAACCTCTTAATCCTGGTTCAATTGCACAAACAACCTTCTATTTGAAATTCTTTATAGTCCAGCCCAATTCAGCAGCCTCCGTGTTTTCATACAAGAACTTTGGTACTAAAATTTGTTTAAAATCTTTCAATCTTAGTCGATTGCAAAAATAATATTCTGTTGGAAATACCGTTTATTTTAGCCAAATTCAGCATGTATAACGTCTTATTCGAGGTAGTTTGGTATTTAAACAATTCCAAAATGGATCGTATTTCGATTTCTAATATAACAACCCATTGGAAATACTTTCAGTTCCAATCAGTTTAATTAAGTTTCACATCTTCTTCCAAGGCGTTTGGCGCGTGAATAAGTCAGAAACTGCTTAATATTATTTCTACTATATAAATAACATTCCAGTAGAAATACTTTTTCTTCCAACCAAATTCAGCAAGTTTGACGCCTTCTTCCAATGAATTTGGTACAAGAATATGTCCAAAATCTCTTATTTAATTTTTATTATGAATGTTATATTCTATCGCCAATGTTTTTTATTCCAAAGTGTACAACATAAAATCAAGAGAGTCATAACAATCTTTGCAATACTTCGAAAAACTGTTTTTTGTGAAATAGTAATCACACATATCGCCGGCCTCGGTGGTCTAGTGGTTAGCGCGTCTGCCTTTAGATCCGAGGGACGCGGGATCGAACCTGGCTGAGGTCGGCGAGATTTTTCTAGCAGGGAAAAATCTGAAAATGCGCCTTCTGTCGGATAAGAAGTAAAGCCGTAGGTCCCGTGCCACTACGATGTGTGACACGTTAAAAATCACTACTGGAGTTGGAATTACCCCAGATAGGCAAAATTTTTAGTTAGGGTGTACAATGGGCCATATGGCCTAAGTGCATAGAGATGCATGGAAAACCGCGTCCTAGATCTCGCTCTTTCAAAGCAAGCAAGCAAGCAATCACAAATATCAATTAAAATACACGAAATAACAATTATTGCCTACAGATCGTTTAAAAAACGTTTAGCAGTTGGTTGGTAAATATTACCGTGTTATATGTAGGCTACTATGTGCATTTGAGTCCGAGCTATGTTCAATTGAAATCCATCTTTGCTTTATCATCATCAGCTGCCAGGATTAAACCGTTGTGGTTTGTTCCGGTCTCATATAAATTGTTCACTCCAACGTTTCTTTGGTCGTCCCAGTCTTCTTTTCCCTCGTGGTCGATAATGTAGTAGTTGTTTTGTGATTGTTTTGTGATACACATGCAACTACTAGATTTCATAAACACATGCTGGCGTTTTGGTCATATACCACAGAACTGGAAAATAGCCACAACAACGCCTATATTCAAACATGGCGACCGCAAAGACTGTAACAATTACAGGGGAATCAACCTACTTAATACTTGTTATAAATTATATGCCACTATTTTGACAAGACGGTTGAACATAATAACAGAAAGAATCCTGTCGGAAACACAACATGGATTTAGAAAAGGTAGATCATGCTCAGACTGCATCTTTACCGTTACGCAAATGATCGAAAAAAGGAGAGAATTTAACCTACCTACTTATATAGCCTTCATAGACTACAGAAAGGCTTTTGTAAAGTGAATAGAAATCAACTATGGAAAATTATGTTAAATAAAGGCATACCCCAGCATCTCATCAAAGTATTTCAAAACATATATGAAGAAAATAAAATTACTATCAACACAAAAAACGGAAAAAAGGAAAGAAAAACCGAAACAATAAACTGCGGAGTACGACAAGGATGCCCTCTATCGCCGTCGTTTTTTATCATATATATAGACCAAGTCGTAGAAGGCTGGAAAAGCAAAATAAAAACACACTTTAAAATAAACAATATCGAAATCGACACTATTCTGTTTGCTGACGACCAAACAGTCTTTGCAACCACAGGAGATAATCTACAATATGCGCTACACACATTAAATAAAATGTCAAAAAAATACAATTTAGAAATTTCAACAAAAGAAAATCAAAGTCCTAGCTTTTAAAGGTGAAGAACCGATACGAGCGAAAATTATTATAGACGGTGAAACTATTGAACAAGTAAACTGTTTCAATTATTTGGGCTTTAACGTTACATACACAAACAGTAAAGATGTATGAATAAACTAAACAAATTCAGACAAATGTGCGGAACCATCAGAAGACATCTACGGCTAGTTAATAATGATACAAAATTAAAATTTTATAAGGTAATGGCTATCCCAGCGCTATTATATGGATCAAAAAATTGGACCCTCACGTTAAAAGAAAGAAATGCAATTAAATCTACTGAGATGAAGTTTCTAAGATATTTGCTTTAGAAAAAATTTATTCAACAATTTAATTACAAATAATAATCGTCACAGTTAAGGCACCTATCCCATTGTTTTACTAACCGACGTATAACGTGCTCATAGAATTCTTGTGGCTGCTGATTGAAGAGGTCTTCCAAAGATATCTGTACTTCTGCGGCAGACTCAAAATGCCGACTTTTTAACGCCTATTTCAGCGGTCCAAAAATGTCGCAAGGCGATAGATCCGGGCTGTACGGTGGATGCTCTAAAACCCTCCATTTGTTTCTTTGAAGATTTTCTTTTACCACATTAGCAACATGAGGCCTAGTATTGTCGTGCAGCAAAATTACCCCATGCGTAAGTTTTTCTGGACGTTTCCGTCTTATTGCTTGATGAAGTTTTTCAAAGTTTCATTGTATAGATTTGCATTAACGTTTACTCCAGGTTCCTTAAACTCAACAAGGGTCCGTCGTGGTCGAAAAAAAATGTTAACATCACCTTGTCTGCAGAAGGTTGTGCTTTAAAATTCTTCGGTGGTGGTGAACTTGAATGTTTCCACTGCATCGACGATAACTTACTGGATGACTCATAGTAATGGCACCAAGTTTCGTCACCAGCAACTATTGACAGAAGAAAGTCATCACAATTTTGCCTATAGTCTGTGAGGTGGTGCAGAGATAAGCCCATGCGCAAGCATTTTTGTTCATTAGACAAGAGATGAGGAATCTATTGCGAACAAACTTTGCTGTAACCCAGATTACGAACAATACTATGGACAGATCCTACACTCGCACCAACAATTTCTGAAATTTCTCTAATTGAAATTCCACGATTTTCTCGAATAATGCCTGCCACACATACCATATTGTTTTCTGTTAATGCAGCACACCGTGCACCAGGTCGCGGTTCATCCATAATCCCTTCTTTGACATTCTTAAATTTTCGGCTCCATTCCTTCACAGTTGGGTACGCAATACATGCATTTCCATACACTGCTTGCATTCGCGTATGAATCTGCACACCCTCGGCGCATAAAAATTGTAGGACCGCACGCTGATCAAGATTGGACGGATTTTGAACAAGAAACGCCATTCAAAAATCGAAGTTTTAAAAGTCAGAATCAAATTCAAACGCCAGAAACTTATTAACGTTTGCTTACAAACACTGCTAACATTAATAAACGTCATTTGAATTATTACATTTGTTTTCAAGGCTAAGTTGATGAAAGATGGGTTTCAGGTGAATAAGCCTCGTAATATTCGTACATGATACCAGCAAACAGTATTTGAAAAAATTCAGAACTGTTACAATCCTGATAACACGTAAAGAAATGTTTAAACTACAATTATATGAAAAAGCTAAAGAAGATAAATAGTTCTGCCCGTTCCATAGGAATTAACTTCTTAACTGAGAGGTTGATTGAAATTGTTGTAGCTTAGGCAGTTACAGCTGAGGATTGCATTATTGATTAGGTCTGTGTAGTTCCAATGTAGAACTCGTTTTTTACAAATTTGAATGTTTCTGTAAGTAATAGGTTTCGGTCGTATTGTAGCTTATACAGACTATAATTAAATGCATAAGTAAAAACATTTGAACGAATAATCAGAAAATTAGTAATCATTGACTATATACTGTGTAGGTACTTGCAGCTTTTAAGATATAAAAGCATTTCCATCATAGCTTGACCGTATATTGGAATCTGAAAGTTAGTTAGAGTGCCTTAAAATTAGGGCTTTCTATTGTCACATAGCTATATTAATATGCAGTATTTCTACATTGCACGACAGTTTAGGATTCCCTTATGAGAAACTGTCCAAACTCCTTGTTAGTTTTAGCGGTTTATTTATTTACTTATTGGTTTTTGCATTCCCAATTACTGAAAAACTTGACTTGTAACACCAAACGCAACTAAGTACTTATTCTGAACAAATTAGATCCTTTTGTAGACACTTGGTGCGCTTGGTTCTATTATAAATCTTTAAAAAGACCTTACAGGACGGCAAATGTTCGTAGTTTTCAGACATAGCTGCGAAGTTCACCTTTCGGCTTAGCGTGTGAAGCAACATCCTGTTTATGATTAATAGCGACCCTAATCTAACCTGCGCTTATATGAGTAACTAACGTACCTGGTGAAATTTGAAAATGGTACACCTACGCAGAATACATCGTTCAAATACAGTAGATAAATATATTATAGATATTTTAAACCAAATCTTGGACACATTAAATTTACATTTACATATTTACGTTGATAATTGTTTCAGCAGGAAATTGATATCTTGTAACAAATCTTTCTGTTCAATTAATTAAATGGTAGCATCATCAACGAATACCCAATACAGGCTTATTGATTAAGTTTACTAAATCGAAGTTGTATGTAAAAAGATCTTGTAAGTAATTGATGATAGTATTATTTATTAATATTCTGGGATACATATATTGTAATTAAAAAATTAACATGAATATAAAGATAATGCGTCACTATACTAAAATATTTCAGAATTGAATGTTATTCTGGTTCAGAATCCTATTAAAGAAACTCACGATACACATTGCTATTCAGAGAGCTTTGCGTGTTTCTCGTTCAGGTACAGCTGCAGATCTTCAGAAAATATCTCATTTTCAAAGTTGTGTCTGTGGCCATATAAAGCTACAGTTCGCATGAAAGCTGTCTGATGTGCTTCGCCCGGAGCTTACTTACTTATTGCTAGTCTTCTGTGTGAGTGGAGCTTTGAGCTTTTTGCGATGGAGCTTTCGCCACAGCGCAGCTGATAAAAAGCTTATTGAATCACATCACGGAATCTCTCTGTGGCAAATAAGCAACGGGAATGGAGAGAGTGATTACTCCTGCGGATGCGAGAGAGACATTTCACAAAGGAATAGAGATGTAGGGGTGCGACGAAGATGTATTTGCAGAGGCGGAACTCGGATGGAATGAACATCACGAAATTCAGATTTTCTGTTATTTTAACCTGTTTCCTGTTTTATCTGATAATGCGGATTAGATAACGGGGATTATTTGATGGTAATTGCTTAAATTACAAGCAGTTATTTAGGAAGTTACAAGTACGAGCTGTTAAAAAATTATATACAAGAATGTTTAGATTCTAATTTTATGAATGGTCATTATATTTATTTTATGAAACAATTTTACGTCATTGATTAAATGTCAAAATTACAGCTGTTCATTTTTAGTGTCACTGAGCACTAAAGTGAAGATTTCGCGAAGCTCTAATTAATACACTATATAGATCGCATAATTCAAATCTTATATAAAATAGTTGACTTTGAAATGACAGTTTTATTTCAATTGTATATGGGGTAAATAGCAAGGCATTTTTACAAATACATAATTTTTTCTTACAAGACCTGAAAATCACTAAACTGCAGGATTAATTGCGATATCACAGAAAACATTACTACGGTAATGACAGTAATCGATTGAATAGGCAACTCTATTCGTTATATTTACAAATAATGCTGAGGTTTCATTTTCAGCCTGCAAAAATTTTATAATGTTGATACGAACTTGGTTGATCTTTGAAGTAACACCACTGAAGTAACACTATATGAAGTCGCTCCACCTATGATGTCGCGATTTGTCATATCATGACAGTGCTGTGGTTTGTCCAGTCATCTTGTATAGTTTACAATTTTACATAAAAAATACTTGCTAAATTTTAGTATATCCTTTTTTCTAAATATGTACTTTTTTTCTCATTCCTTCATACTACCGTTCCCCCCCCCCTGGAAACCGCTTCCGCATTACTTCAGGGGGGTGCGGACGTCCCTTACATACTATAAACATTCATGCAACATGCACCTTAAACTTAACTAAGCGAAATGCGCTCACCCCAGCTGAGATTCCAACGCCCCAGCCGAGAGTAATGTATCTAGTAATGTATTATACACTTAACCTTCTTATCTAGCTTAAGAGCAAAGTATCACATACTTGTTATTCTCAACCTGCTTATCTAACCTCTTATCCTGGGTGTTCATACTATATAATCAACTTGTTCATGTAATACAATTAGTCTTAACTTGTATATTGCTGCTACATGTCGTAATGTTAGTCAACTCTGTACATTTATACTCCTATGTTTAAAATAAAACTCCATAGTAAAAAAATAAAGTTTTAATTTGTTTCGGCCACAAAACGAAACTGGCGCAGTCTTGGTAGGATTCTAAGAGAAAAATCGCATTGCATTTTTCGTACGTTTCAACGTTTTGCTTAGAATCACACACACATTGTTCCAAACCGTTCCAAGAAGCATTCTGACAATCGAATAACTTCAAAGAACAACCCGAATTCAAAGAAGGAAGACCGAGTACAAAAATCGACGAAATCAACCAGAATTGGATTCAAACCCAGTCCATAGGGGACACTAATCAATCGAGGTTACCTGGTCAATCGCTGACTTCCAGATCATTGGGATCAACTCAGACGCCAATCGAAGAAGCGCTGAATCAAGCAATCTACTACCTGTCTATGAGGATGAAGTAAGATTATTTTTACGTAAATCAGTGATTTATTAAAATATTTTAAACACAATAACCTAGTATAAGCTAGTTGTACTTAGGTACAGTATTGTAAGCGTGATACCCAATATAAACAATTTATTGTTTATTAAACCAATTGGGAGTACTAATACTGTATGCGTAGGAACCCTTAGTTATAAACTTTTTACTAAACATAAAAACAATCGCTAATAAAAATAATAGTGAACCAGTGAAAGTTAATGAACAACGGAAATTTCTTGCGACCACCTATATTAATATTAGAAGATAACAGACTAATAATTGCAAATCAAATATTAGAACCAATTAACATGGCAAATCTTTTCCCACCTGGCTTTAGTACAACAATGTTAGCAGAAATACCTGTATATGACGGCGATACGAGTAGTTTATCAGAATTCATACGAGCAGTTGAAGTTATACTAAGTCAATTTTTGGTACCTGCACAACCAGATGCATATATTAACAAATTTTTGCTATCCTCAGTCCGCAATAAATTACGTGGACCTGCTTTAGAAGTAACCACAGGTTACGATTTTGCGAACTGGCTTGTTTTAAAAACCACATTAATTAATAACTTCGGAGACCAACGTTCTGAATTGAATCTTAACGTAGATCTTGCAAAAATGCACCAAAATTCTAAAGAAACACCCATTGAATTTTTTAACCGTGTTAGAAGCTTGCTAGCAGTACTTAATTCGAAAATTTCGCTAGGAGCAGAAGTTGTAGCAATCAAAACCCATAAATTAGCTACCGCCAAAGCATTAGCCCTTAGAACTTATCTAAGCGGATTGAATGAACCCTTCGGTTCTCTTTTAAGAAGTAGGAACCCCCTAGATTTAGAAAATGCAATATCAATTGTTAGAGAAGAATTAGATATTCGTTATTCACAAAGAAATCACACTAATAATGCAGTACATCAAAATCCTAAACCAAATACGAATACGTTAAAATATAATAACTTCTCGCAAAATTCATACACACCTCGAAATAATTTTTATACCCCTCAAAACTTTTCAAATCATTATTTCACACCCCGAAATTCATTTCAAAATTTTACACCACATAATAATGTTCGAAATCCCACGTTGAAATTAAATCCCAACACTCCTCCATTGCAATTTCCTAATCAACGCCCTTACGGATTTAAAAATCAAAACGTTTTTTCACCTCAAAGAGGCTTTCGTAACAATTCTCCGGGAGAACCCATGCAATTAGGATCTACACTTAATAAACGCCCTAATTCTCAAAATTTTAATCCCCATAATACAAAAAAATTTAATTCCCAATCCAGTCAATTTATACGACAATCAAACCAGCCCAGAAACTTCCATTCTGAAGAACTCCTTTATCACGACGAAGAGATAATGGAAAATACCCTAGAACAGAACTATGACCACGAAGATAATACAGTCTACGATAACGAAACTAACAAAGACGAATATGAACAACACGATAACGAAATCGTAAATTTTCCAAACTAGCCTTGGATAATGTCGAAACCTTTAACCTTAATGTTATAAAATCTAACTTGCCATATTTGCTTATCCCTGGTACACAAGATAAAATCTTGCTTGATACTGGTAGCAGCAAAACTTTAATATCACCCTCATTTGTTCAAAATTATTTCCCTGATTCAATTCTCAATTATCAATTCCAAATTACAACTTCACATGGCTCTACTGTCCATGATCAAATCGCAAATATCCCTATAAATTCATTATTTTCTGAACCCGGTACTCATCTTTGTTATATGTTCGATTTCAATCCTAATTATGTAGGATTAATTGGAGCTGACCTTTTTGCACAGATCAATGCCACTATTGATTTTAAATGGATGCATGTTCAAACAGAACACACTGCCATTCCATTCTACTATAACCCATCTAAACTGAAACAAGAGACCCAAAAACGGAATGAGTGTAATTTTACAAAAATTAAAAATCACGAAGTCCCCATTCGATTGATAATTATACCACCTCGCTCTGAGATTCAAATTAAATTACCTACGACTAATAGAAATGGCATTCATATATGCAACAGAATTCATTTTAACAAACATTGTAATACACCTAGTGCTATTGTAAGAGTACACAACAATTACTTTAACACTACTGTAATTAATACATCTAATGAACAACAAAATTTTAACATTTATGATCCTCTAGTTCTCGAACCTTATACAACCAATGAAAATATAGAAATTAATAATACTGAACTTGACAATCGATCAATTAATAAAATTTTGAATGACAATTTAAAAAATATCACGGTAGACCATTTAAATGACGAAGAAGCAAATGCCCTAAAAACATTATGTCACGAATATAAAGACATATTCTATACACCCGAAATACCTCTCACATTTACTAACCTAACTAAACATCACATAAGAACAAAAAACGATATTCCCATTTACACTAAAAATTATAGGTACCCACAAATACATCGTGAAGAAGTTAAACAGCAAATGTCAAAAATGTTAAAAGAAGGAATTATTGAAAATTCAGAGTCTCCTTATAATGCCCCAATTTGGATAGTTCCAAAAAAACTAGATAATTCCGGAAAACAAAAATGGCGGATAGTTATAGACTATAGAAAACTGAATGACAACACAATAGAAGATAAGTATCCCTTGCCACTAATCGAACAAGTGTTAGACAATTTAGGAAAATCCGAATACTTTTCCACCCTTGATCTTGCGTCCGGTTTTCACCAGATAGCTATAGAAGACAAAGACAAAGAAAAGACAGCCTTTTCAACAGAAGAGGGCCATTTTCAATTTAAAAGGATGCCTTTTGGATTGAAAAATGCACCTGCATCTTTTCAGAGATTGATAAATCAATCATTGCTTGGACTTACACCCACACAGTGCATGGTTTATCTTGACGACATAATAATTTACTCGAAATCCTTACAAGAACACCTGATCAAATTACGAAATGTATTTGATCGCTGTCGAAAATCAAATTTGAAAATTCAACTAGATAAGTCTGAATTTTTAAGAAATTCAATAACTTATTTAGGACATATTCTTACAAAAGACGGAATAAAACCAAACCCAAATAAAGTAGAAGTAATCAATAAATTTCCTTTACCCCGTACCCGCACAGAAATCAAGTCATTCCTAGGAATGCTTGGCTACTATCGCAAATTCATTAAGGATTACGCTAAAATCACAAAATTTCTAACAGTTTGCCTTAAAAAGGATAATAAAATTATTCACGATAATAACTTTATTCAAAATTTTAACCATCTAAAAACAATTTTAGTAAACGATCCAATTTTGATATACCCAGATTTTGAAAAATCTTTCGAGTTAACCACTGATGCAAGTAAATACGCCATTGGTGCTATACTTTCACAAGCTGGAAAAAC
>JABXWE010103699.1:0-11807 GCA_014611495.1 Limonius californicus | reverse complement strand
GGGGACACTAATCAATCGAGGTTACCTGGTCAATCGCTGACTTCCAGATCATTGGGATCAACTCAGACGCCAATCGAAGAAGCGCTGAATCAAGCAATCTACTACCTGCCTATGAGGATGAAGTAAGATTATTTTTACGTAAATCAGTGATTTATTAAAATATTTTAAACACAATAACCTAGTATAAGCTAGTTCTACTTAGGTACAGTATTGTAAGCGTGATACCCAATATAAACAATTTATTGTTTATTAAACCAATTGGGAGTACTAATACTGTATGCGTAGGAACCCTTAGTTATAAACTTTTTACTAAACATAAAAACAATCGCTAATAAAAATAATAGTGAACCAGTGAAAGTTAATGAACAACGGAAATTTCTTGCGACCACCTATATTAATATTAGAAGATAACAGACTAATAATTGCAAATCAAATATTAGAACCAATTAACATGGCAAATCTTTTCCCACCTGGCTTTAGTACAACAATGTTAGCAGAAATACCTGTATATGACGGCGATACGAGTAGTTTATCAGAATTCATACGAGCAGTTGAAGTTATACTAAGTCAATTTTTGGTACCTGCACAACCAGATGCATATATTAACAAATTTTTGCTATCCTCAGTCCGCAATAAATTACGTGGACCTGCTTTAGAAGTAACCACAGGTTACGATTTTGCGAACTGGCTTGTTTTAAAAACCACATTAATTAATAACTTCGGAGACCAACGTTCTGAATTGAATCTTAACGTAGATCTTGCAAAAATGCACCAAAATTCTAAAGAAACACCCATTGAATTTTTTAACCGTGTTAGAAGCTTGCTAGCAGTACTTAATTCGAAAATTTCGCTAGGAGCAGAAGTTGTAGCAATCAAAACCCATAAATTAGCTACCGCCAAAGCATTAGCCCTTAGAACTTATCTAAGCGGATTGAATGAACCCTTCGGTTCTCTTTTAAGAAGTAGGAACCCCCTAGATTTAGAAAATGCAATATCAATTGTTAGAGAAGAATTAGATATTCGTTATTCACAAAGAAATCACACTAATAATGCAGTACATCAAAATCCTAAACCAAATACGAATACGTTAAAATATAATAACTTCTCGCAAAATTCATACACACCTCGAAATAATTTTTATACCCCTCAAAACTTTTCAAATCATTATTTCACACCCCGAAATTCATTTCAAAATTTTACACCACATAATAATGTTCGAAATCCCACGTTGAAATTAAATCCCAACACTCCTCCATTGCAATTTCCTAATCAACGCCCTTACGGATTTAAAAATCAAAACGTTTTTGCACCTCAAAGAGGCTTTCGTAACAATTCTCCGGGAGAACCCATGCAATTAGGATCTACACTTAATAAACGCCCTAATTCTCAAAATTTTAATCCCCATAATACAAAAAAATTTAATTCCCAATCCAGTCAATTTATACGACAATCAAACCAGCCCAGAAACTTCCATTCTGAAGAACTCTTTTATCACGACGAAGAGATAATGGAAAATACCCTAGAACAGAACTATGACCACGAAGATAATACAGTCTACGATAACGAAACTAACAAAGACGAATATGAACAACACGATAACGAAATCGTAAATTTTCCAAACTAGCCTTGGATAATGTCGAAACCTTTAACCTTAATGTTATAAAATCTAACTTGCCATATTTGCTTATCCCTGGTACACAAGATAAAATCTTGCTTGATACTGGTAGCAGCAAAACTTTAATATCACCCTCATTTGTTCAAAATTATTTCCCTGATTCAATTCTCAATTATCAATTCCAAATTACAACTTCACATGGCTCTACTGTCCATGATCAAATCGCAAATATCCCTATAAATTCATTATTTTCTGAACCCGGTACTCATCTTTGTTATATGTTCGATTTCAATCCTAATTATGTAGGATTAATTGGAGCTGACCTATTTGCACAGATCAATGCCACTATTGATTTTAAATGGATGCATGTTCAAACAGAACACACTGCCATTCCATTCTACTATAACCCATCTAAACTGAAACAAGAGACCCAAAAACGGAATGAGTGTAATTTTACAAAAATTAAAAATCACGAAGTCCCCATTCGATTGATAATTATACCACCTCGCTCTGAGATTCAAATTAAATTACCTACGACTAATAGAAATGGCATTCATATATGCAACAGAATTCATTTTAACAAACATTGTAATACACCTAGTGCTATTGTAAGAGTACACAACAATTACTTTAACACTACTGTAATTAATACATCTAATGAACAACAAAATTTTAACATTTATGATCCTCTAGTTCTCGAACCTTATACAACCAATAAAAATATAGAAATTAATAATACTGAACTTGACAATCGATCAATTAATAAAATTTTGAATGACAATTTAAAAAATATCACGGTAGACCATTTAAATGACGAAGAAGCAAATGCCCTAAAAACATTATGTCACGAATATAAAGACATATTCTATACACCCGAAATACCTCTCACATTTACTAACCTAACTAAACATCACATAAGAACAAAAAACGATATTCCCATTTACACTAAAAATTATAGGTACCCACAAATACATCGTGAAGAAGTTAAACAGCAAATGTCAAAAATGTTAAAAGAAGGAATTATTGAAAATTCAGAGTCTCCTTATAATGCCCCAATTTGGATAGTTCCAAAAAAACTAGATAATTCCGGAAAACAAAAATGGCGGATAGTTATAGACTATAGAAAACTGAATGACAACACAATAGAAGATAAGTATCCCTTGCCACTAATCGAACAAGTGTTAGACAATTTAGGAAAATCCGAATACTTTTCCACCCTTGATCTTGCGTCCGGTTTTCACCAGATAGCTATAGAAGACAAAGACAAAGAAAAGACAGCCTTTTCAACAGAAGAGGGCCATTTTCAATTTAAAAGGATGCCTTTTGGATTGAGAAATGCACCTGCATCTTTTCAGAGATTGATAAATCAATCATTGCTTGGACTTACACCCACACAGTGCATTGTTTATCTTGACGACATAATAATTTACTCGAAATCCTTACAAGAACACCTGATCAAATTACGAAATGTATTTGATCGCTGTCGAAAATCAAATTTGAAAATTCAACTAGATAAGTCTGAATTTTTAAGAAATTCAATAACTTATTTAGGACATATTCTTACAAAAGACGGAATAAAACCAAACCCAAATAAAGTAGAAGTAATCAATAAATTTCCTTTACCCCGTACCCGCACAGAAATCAAGTCATTCCTAGGAATGCTTGGCTACTATCGCAAATTCATTAAGGATTACGCTAAAATCACAAAATTTCTAACAGTTTGCCTTAAAAAGGATAATAAAATTATTCACGATAATAACTTTATTCAAAATTTTAACCATCTAAAAACAATTTTAGTAAACGATCCAATTTTGATATACCCAGATTTTGAAAAATCTTTCGAGTTAACCACTGATGCAAGTAAATACGCCATTGGTGCTATACTTTCACAAGCTGGAAAACCAGTAAGCTACGCCTCACGTACACTGAATCAATCAGAAATAAATTACCCCACCATTGAAAGAGAATTGCTTGCTATAATCTGGGCTTGCAAAACACTTTAGATCTTACCTGTATGGAGTCAAATTCACAATCTATACAGATCACAGACCCCTCATTTGGTTAAGAAATATTCGAGAGCCAAATTCAAAACTCACCAGATGGAGTATAAAACTTGAAGAGTATAATTTCGAAATTAAATACCTCCCTGGAAAACTTAACAAAGTTGCTGATGCACTTAGCCGTATTCAAATACACCCCTTTGATATTGAACGATTAAACACACCCGAACCAAATTTTAATGAGCAATCGAGTATTGTAGCACAACGACCATATACACCTGATCAAGAAGAATTTACCATACCTGTTTTAACATCACCACTAATAACACCTGAAAGAGAAAAAAACAAAATCCTTTCTGATATTAAACTAAAAGAAGCAATACCGTGTGACGAACAATTTAATAACGTAACACCTGATGACAATAATGAAGAGTCCCTTGTAAATACAGTACATACCCAACAATCATCAACCCCTGTTATTGACATTTCAGAACAACCGCTACAACAACATAAAAATCAAATCGAATTTTTAAAAGTCGTTATTCCTAAAGAAATCAAAATTTGTAAATTTGACGGATTTATTCACATAACTGTATTCATTAACGAATCCAATCATCAAGACATGTTTAATAAATTATTAATAGAGTATTGCCAACCTAAGACACATTATTATTGTATCTTTCAAAGTGACGACATTTTCGAATTATTTTCACTATTTGTAATTTCTAATACCAATGTAAATTCCCCCATGTTTCATCGCTGTTTTAAACAAGTCATATATGTAACTAACCCAGATTATAAAATACAAAATATCTCTGAATATCATTTAGGAAAAAACAATCATCGTGGAATTAAAGAAACCACGGAACATTTAAAACGTATGTATTTCTGGAAAGGAATAGAAAAGGACATCCAAGATTTTATAAATAATTGCGATATTTGTAGAAGAGAAAAATATAATCGCAACCCTTGCAAAGCACCACTACAACTTACACCAACATTTAATAAGCCCTTTCAATGCTTAAACATTGACATTTTCCAAATTAATAACATTAAATATTTAACGATTATCGATGCATTCAGTAAATTCACTCAAGCATACCCCTTGAACTCAAACAACAAAATTGACATAATCAATGCTATTCTAAAATTCTTTGCCAATTACGCCATACCTAAGAAAATAATAGCAGATAATGAATTCGATAATATAATTATTAAAGAATTCATGAAATTACACAAAATAGAACTGCATATCACAACACCATTACATCATGAGTCAAATTCACTAATTGAACGGGTACATTCAACTTTAATTGAACATTTCCGATTACTAGAATCAACCCCAGAAAAAGACAGAATGATTTATTGTATACTTGCTTATAACAATTCAATACATTCAAACCTCAAATTTACACCCTTAGAAATATTATTTGGCCATACCGATAACCAGAATCCTTACGAACTTTGTACTGATAGATTCTACGAAATCTACATTAACGATCACAAGCAAAGAATGACACAATTTTATGACGCCATAAAGATTAAACAAGATAAATCGAAACGAGAACGTAACAAAACTATTAATGACGAAAGACAACTTGTGACTTTCGAACTTAATCAACAAGTATTTTTGAAAAATGACAGACGTAACAAAAAAGAACCAAAATTTAAAGGACCATTCAAAATAATAAAAATACTTCATAATAACAGATATTTAGTACAGAACCCTCAAACCTCAAGAACCCTCGAACGACATTATAATGAACTCCTGACTGTTGCAGGACAATCATCATCTTCACCCTTACCTGGTGTATCTACCCGATCATAGGAGATGTAACAATTACCCCCCTAGCTGATAACCCTGGACTTTATCCACTTACACTTGGTACAGCCCAAATCAAGGAAAGTGAATGGACCCTAATTAAAAATATAGATTATACCTCTACTATAGACGATTATGTTATTCTACGCACTAATCTTTTATCAATTATCAAAGCCTTAGAAAATAAGTCATTTATATTAGAACATAAACAAAAACAATATGTAGGTAATATAACGGTTTCTAATGACAACTACCTAATACTAATTAAACGATATATTGAAAGAATTGATCAATTAATCAATCAAATATTTCCTGAAAGTACTACGAAACATAAACGTGTGCTTATCAATATGTTAGGCACCGGTATTAAATTTTTAACTGGAAATCTAGACACCGCTGATGGCGAAAAATATGAGAGTGCAATTTCACAATTACAAAAACATAAAGACTCTAATATTAAAATTTTAAGTGAACATACACACATGTTAAATGACACCGTAAATGATTTAAAGATATTACATTTCAATCAAGAAAATCTAAATTCAAATTTAAAAAAGTAATAACTCAAAACGAGGAAATAGCTAGAATATTTTACACATTTTCTATACGTAACATTTTAAACGAAGCTTTATTTTCACTACAATTATTTCTTGATACCTGGAGTGAACTAGAAACTGCATTAACCTTTGCGCAAAAACAACAAATGCACATGTCACTATTAAGTAGCCAAGATTTAATCTCAACCTTGAATCAAATCTTACTCTTCCTTAGTCAAAAATCTGATAATTCTTTAGATTTACCTTATCCTGTAAAAATAATAAATTTACATCAATATGAAAATATCATAATAACAAAAGCCTACCAAATCCAGAATCGTATCACCTTCATTTTTGAAATACCACTTATTGCAAAAACTCAGAACTATAAATTGACACAACTAATACCCTTCCCAATTTACATTAATCAACAAAATTATAGGATGATCATACCTACCTATAACACTATTCTATTTAATCCTTTAGAATCAATACCAATTGAGAGTGATCACTGCACTTTAGTTAACTTGCATAATTATTTCTGTTATCAAAAGAATCACCTCAAAATATCAAATAACAAATTATGCGAAACTCAGTTATTATCTTTTAATCCAAATCAAACCTGCACACCTTATCTTTTTGAACTCATTAATCTAAAGGTGTCGCAAATCGATGAATCTACTTGGCTTATAACTACACCTTCCGAATTATTAATAGACGTAAAATGTAGTGATAAAAACTATAAAAAACTAATCACCTTATCAAATGCTATACATCTCACACCCGATTGCTTGGTTTTAATCAATCATGATACTCTGCTATTTAATATGAAGACCACTTCAAACAAAATGAACGTTTTTCAAATACCCAATATTAATAAACTAAATATCAAGAATATAAATACAATTAGTGTTCCTAAATTAGATCTAATACCTATTAACACGAAAAATTTGATCCACAATCAATTACTGCTGAACAAACAACAAGCCATATTAGATTCTGTCAATAATACTAATAATGTACATACTTATATGTCTGTTACTTCAATATTAATTATAACCAGTGTTCTACTTTTAATTATAAGTTCTGTAGTATATCTATATTGTAAACGACTCTCCTTAAAAGACCGATTTATTAAATATATGTACAAAAAATCAATAAATGTACCACTTGAGTTAATTGAAGCAAAAATTTAATATATTTTAGCGAATAAAATATAATAAATTGTCTTGTAAGGGAGGAGTAATGTATCTAGTAATGTATTATACACTTAACCTTCTTATCTAGCTTAAGAGCAAAGTATCACATACTTGTTATTCTCAACCTGCTTATCTAACCTCTTATCCTGGGTGTTCATACTATATAATCAACTTGTTCATGTAATACAATTAGTCTTAACTTGTATATTGCTGCTACATGTCGTAATGTTAGTCAACTCTGTACATTTATACTCCTATGTTTAAAATAAAACTCCATAGTAAAAAAATAAAGTTTTAATTTGTTTCGGCCACAAAACGAAACTCGCGCTCGCCCCGTAGCGGCCCATGCCGCTCTCAATTTGGATACGGTTTTATGACAATAATAATATTAAAAGAAACAAAAATAAATATTTATTCACTCTCAGAGTTATCTTCAATAAAAATAGTTTCTGATTGCTGATTATGGTTGACTACGCTATTTTTACATGATTTTTGGCCCATACAGTAACAGGCACCAATACAGTTCAAATTTTTTTTGCATGATCAGACCTTACTTGTACAATCTGAAATAAATGTTTATTATTTGATAATTATTATGTTAATGAATTAAAAATCAATCACTTCGTACCTTTTTTGCAACGACAAGTAGTTAAAATGCTGAGATCTCCAGGAACTGCTGCTTGTGTCTGGAAGGCTGGTACGATTTGATCATTTTCAATCATCCATCCAAATTCCAAAAGATTTGGCAATTCGGGTTGTGGTTCCAAACTACTGAGCCAAATTTTTGTTTGATAATATGCCCTCAAACAATGTTGTTTCAGACTATTTTCTGTTGGAGGCAATTTCTCTATTGTTTTAGATATTGCAAGTATTGATCTTAAATCATCGATGGAAGATATATCGGAATTATTAGTGTACAATCTTAAAACAAAGTTGTACATTTTTTTAAATAATCTATCATTAAATTCTTCAATAGCGACGCCTTCAAGTAACTCACAGTAAGACATATATGTCTTCCAGCAAATTTTTTTTCCGACTCCACTCAATTGGCCTGTCGTATCACATCCTGTCAGTGCATGAAAAGCAATTAGATGTTTTGGAAGTAACGGGTTCATACTAATTTTGTGAATTGGAATAAAACGAACTGAATTCTGGTTACCAACTTTCATCCAAACTTGCAATGCAATGTCTGTTGTGCAGAGTCTTGGTAAGCCTGCTAAGGCCAAGAATTTTAAAGATTATGCTGACATATTTAATGCAATAATATTTAGAAATAAGTACAACGCACAAAGGATAGATGTAGTTTTTGATCAATATATGGAGAAATCGATTAAAAATTCCACTCGTGTAAAAAGAGGCTCTGAAGCAACAATTAATAGAATAATAGATACAACTGATACACCGTTACCGCATCAGTGGCATTTATTTATTCATTCTATCTTTAATAAAAGACAGTTGACTAATTTCCTGTCGAATCAACTGATTGCCTATTCCAACACCGTTAACGTAGAGTTCGCTACAAGTGGTGGATTTTCTTCCGTTTTAGACTATAAAACAAATTTTCAAGTTCAAGATGAGTTATTAAGCTCAAACCATGAAGAAGCAGATATAAGAATTCTGCTTCATATTCTATCTGCTAAAAGGGCTGGATATACGAGGTGCATAGTAAACTGCAAAGATGCCGATGTGTTAGTTTTATTAGCCCATTTCAAGAAACATCTGGATGAAAGTTGGTAACCAGAATTCAGTTCGTTTTATTCCAATTCACAAAATTAGTATGAACCCGTTACTTCCAAAACATCTAATTGCTTTTCATGCACTGACAGGATGTGATACGACAGGCCAATTGAGTGGAGTCGGAAAAAAAATTTGCTGGAAGACATATATGTCTTACTGTGAGTTACTTGAAGGCGTCGCTATTGAAGAATTTAATGATAGATTATTTAAAAAAATGTACAACTTTGTTTTAAGATTGTACACTAATAATTCCGATATATCTTCCATCGATGATTTAAGATCAATACTTGCAATATCTAAAACAATAGAGAAATTGCCTCCAACAGAAAATAGTCTGAAACAACATTGTTTGAGGGCATATTATCAAACAAAAATTTGGCTCAGTAGTTTGGAACCACAACCCGAATTGCCAAATCTTTTGGAATTTGGATGGATGATTGAAAATGATCAAATCGTACCAGCCTTCCAGACACAAGCAGCAGTTCCTGGAGATCTCAGCATTTTAACTACTTGTCGTTGCAAAAAAGGTACGAAGTGATTGATTTTTAATTCATTAACATAATAATTATCAAATAATAAACATTTATTTCAGATTGTACAAGTAAGGTCTGATCATGCAAAAAAAAATTTGAACTGTATTGGTTGGGCCAAAAATCATGTAAAAATAGCGTAGTCAACCATAATCAGCAATCAGAAACTATTTTTATTGAAGATAACTCTGAGAATGAATAAATATTTATTTTTTTTTCTTTTAATATTATTATTGTCTTAAAACCCTAACCAAATTGAGAGCGGCATGGGCCGCTACGGGGCGAGCGCGGGGGTGCTACTGCGGCGTAGAACAGTGGGAGAAGCGAAGCTTCGTGAGTCACAGATCGACAGCGTGCATGTGGGTTTTTGAAATTATTTTGCAATATTTTACATTTAGTAAAATATCTCGTTTAAGATAACTCTAAAAATTAAAATTTAAAAACCAGTACCTTTCATACAGAATAATACACATTTTATAAAGAATGAATTTTCGTGCTAGGTTGATAGTTTGGGAAATAATGGCGTGTAAAGCGAAAAAAGTCCAAAAAAATCCCGATTTCACTGGTGTACTGAAACGAATAAATAGAATTAGAAGATTTTTTCTCCCTATAAACAACGTTAGCTTCCCAGGATTCATTAATATTTTAAAAATACAAAACGTACAAAGATAATTTTGATACTTCGGGATAATATGCTCTACCATCTAAGGTTATCGAATGTGCAGTCAGATGAATTTTAAATTTTGTGCCCTTATGCACAGGACGATTTTTTGACGACTTGCGGATTTCGAATCTATAAGGCATAAGCAACAAATTGGACTACTTCAACAATTTTCACTCTGAAGTGCCCACAACAGTTAAGTTACGAATTACTTGGCACCATACTATAATGAGAGAATGAATAGGTTGGATTAACGCGCTTAATATTGTTGTATAATTATGACAGAGATCCAAAGATCTAGAAATAGAGCTTATCGTTTGTTACAACTTTGTATAGTAGTTACCAAATAATATCTTAGTCTACAAGGAGTACTCAACTTTTAGCAGGAATGTTTAAATTGAAACCCCATCTGAAGACAAATCAAAAAATTAAATTTATTAAATGTTAGCCGTGACTGTATAGTCAACATATCCATGGCAATTGTTTCGCTATAATATTATTTAAACAGTTATATCACGATGTCGAAAAGTTCTGTACATTGAAGTTTGGAACAGCGCATAATAATCAAATTTCTTACGAATGAAGATGTATTTCAGGGGTCGAAATCTTTTAGAGACGAGAGAACTCATGTATAAAATGAGCTTCACGTACGATGAGCTGCAACTTCGGTTAATCTAAAAAATTTTAAACCGTTTAAGTTCAGATTGAATAAGAAAGGAAGGTTCGTCAAAATTTAGAAATAATTGCGGAGGTTTTTAAGGCGTCATAAAAACAGACTAAAATATTATAACGTGAGAGTGTAAGGTTTATTATGCGCTTGTTAATTGAGGAACACATGTTGAATCGTTTGCAAATCGTTTATTCTTTACTGCAGCGATATGAGAGAGAAGGAGATGCAATATTTTGAAACAATTGCAACAATTCATGAAATCTGGGTACATTATTTTATTCCTGGTGCGAAACGTGCAAACGTGTGGTGGTGTCACATCACAACTCGTCAGTAAAAAAAAATCAAAAATTGTGTTGGCAGCGGGTAAAGTAATGTCAACATGTTTGCGATTCTCAACGAGTATTCTTTATTATTTCTATATGAAACGCCGTACAATTAATGCAGACTATTATTTGACACTGTTGCGCAATAAAGTTAAACGCGCAGGCAATCAAGAGTAAACGGAAGAGAAGAAAAACTTCTATTTGCTTTTTCCAAGACAAAGCTCGCTCTCATACCGCTGCAAGAATAGTGGATACCATAAACAGACTTCTTTTCTGATCGTGCCCCCTCTGATTTTAATTTGTTTAGCCAACTAAAAGGATGTTCAGTCGGGAAGAGATTTCAGTCATAAATATGTTATCGAAGCTGTTTAAGAGTGGATATGCAATCGAAAGACCTCTTATACAAGTTTTTAGGAAGCTTTAAGATCGGTGGCGCAAGTCCATCTCTAGGCAGGAGGCCTACTTCGAAATGTAATATAGTTTTCATCGTTGTAATATTGTAATAGCCTTACTTATAAATACATTTCTGTTTAAATTTCAAACTCCTTTTACATTAAAGATGTACCTGGGATGGCACGATTTTGTAAATACTTTCCCCCAATTGCTTCAAAATGTGAAAACAGAAGCAGAACAGTTCATGACTAGCAACATACTAGCAACGTTAGTTTACTAAGAGAAATGGATTTAAATGGACAAATGCAGTGCGCTGTTACA
>JABXWE010103698.1:0-23095 GCA_014611495.1 Limonius californicus | reverse complement strand
TGTAAATAGTCAATAATGTACAATTAAGTCAAAGAGAAAATTTTACCACGAGGAGGGCAAACCTGACTAAAATATACAAAAGATAATTAAAAAGGTAAACACAAAATAATACATTGCAATGAGTTTGTCAGCGGCGATTTCCACTGCGATGAAATTACCTTGCGGTGAATATGATCGCGATGATTTTACTTCGTGATGGGTTTTCTGCGATAAATTCACCGGCGATGATTCTCATTGCGATGAATTCACCGCAACCCGTTTTTTCAATGATGGAAGTTAATTGTGTGCAAAAAGATCGACTGAACGCATTGGCGGTCCTATCAATAGAAAAGAAGTTCGTCCAGTCTATCCCGGATTTTGACAACAAAGTCATAGACGTCTTTTCCAGCATGAAAAATAGGAGAATGGATTTTATGTACAAAAAATAGGTAAGTTTTTTCTTGTGCCCACCCTCTTTCTTAACTCACGAACCGCCACTGTGTATAAGTATATACTTGTAATATATTATGGAAGATGCTGGCAGCCCTCGCTTAGGTTTAGAACAATGTGTTTAGATTTGCAAAGTCGTACATTTTTTAACAATTCTATAAGTTTGTATATACAGGGTGTTTTAGAAGGAATAGTAAATATTTTAGGAGGTCGTAGTAAAGACTATTTTGAGTAAAAGCGTTTATATAAACATGTGTCCAATTCTCGATGGTTACAGAAATACAACTGTTTGAATGTTATCCATAAAAAACCTCACAAATGGTGTTAAGGAAACGCAAACAGCTTATTGATTGAATTTATGGGTTGTTTAAATTATATAAAACACACGAAAGATTTGCAATAATTCAAACTAGTTGTTCAAAAATTCCACGAACGACTTCTACGCACTTTTCAAGTCTCTTAACAATATTATCATGTGTAGCTCTTCTGAGGTCAGCTTGGTATTCTTTTATGAGGACATCACTATTCGTAATGCGAACGACCAATTCGTCTCTTTTGTTTACTTTTTGTTCGTAGACTTCGCTTTCCGTCCATTCCCACAGACCAAAATCTAAAGGGGTAAGGTCTAAGGACCTTGATGGCTAATGAACGTAACCATATGGGCCTATCCATCTTTCGGGGAATGTTCGATTTTGATGATGTGTTACCTGGTGGCTAGAATGTGCAGGGGCTTCATCATGCTGGAAGAGCATACCCATCCTTGTAGCCAAACGTACTTACCTGCTGTGAATTTTTAATTATATTTGTTCAATTATACATGTTCACGATAAAAAGCAGACGCATTTGTCATATTGAATGCATGTTTTAGATCTAGAATCCCATTTGAATAATATCATAGAATGTATATACAGAGTGTTTCAGAAGGAATAGCATATATTTCAGAAGGTAGTAGTATGAACTATTTCGAGTAAAAAACTTCAGTTGAGCATGTGTCCAATTCTCAATGGTTACGGAGATACAGCTGTTTGAATGTTGTCCATTAAAAGCCTTACAAAAGGTGGTAAAGAAAGGCAAATAACTTACCGGTTGCATTTATTGATAATTATTAAATCATATAAAACGCACGAATAGTTTGCAAAATAGTTCAAAGTAGTTGTTCAAAAATCCCACCACCGGCTTCAAAGCACTTTTCAGCTCTCTTGACAATATCGCGTATAGCTCTTCTGAGGTCTTATTGGCGTTCTTTTATGATGGCAGCACTATTCATAATGCGAACAACCAATTAGTCTCGTTTGTTTACTTTTTCTTTTTACACTTCGCTTTTACTCTTTACTTTGTGTACCTACTTTAACTACCTATTTAATAATTCTGCACACCCAAATATTATAAATGTCAAATTTAGCAAATAGCGATTGCCTGAATTCAACAAAATCTCAAATTTATTTCTTTATAGTAGTCTGCAGGACAGCCTCGTGCAAGTTGTGCCCCGCACAAAAGCGCCTGATCAGGAGGGACGCCATTTCAAAAGAATAAATAACAGTATATACACATATATTTGTATACAATGCTCTTATTTACGAAGTAAACCTTTAACCACAGATTGTACGATTAAAAATGAATAGTAAGGCGATAAAAATGAGCAGTTAACTCAACAACCGCAACCTGTATCCGCTTTTCAATGCTTAAATTAATAAAAAATTATTTGCTTCAGTAATGTCGGAAAACATCTTACGGTTTTATGAATAGCACTAGAAAATAATATTATGGATACTCTAGATATAAAAGATCTAAATGAGAATTTTATGGCGACTAAAGCTAGGATATATGACGTATCATATACAGGGTGAGTCTACTAAGACGAATCAGCTTGATATCTCGGATATTTCAAACATTAGAAGATTTATTGTTGGGCAGATTCTAATAGGTAGCGCCCCCTCAAAAATATTTTTTTGCTGGTCCAATGAGGGCAAATCATTTGAAAAACTGTTTATAAAAATTATTTACATATCATTGCTTGTTCGTTATCCCCTAAGCGCTCAATTATCAAAAATTGCTTACTTCAAGACTTAAAATATTTAAATAACTGTTGTGGATTTGGCCTGTGCGTTTAAATTAGTGCGGTATTAACGTAAAATCGAAAATAAAGTAAAGAAACATCTAGCTGACATAACATACAAGCAAAACAGAAAATCGCCAATACTGTCCCCCCAAATAGTTCTAAATGCGGATTTGCAAATTAGTTTGCGTCAACTGATATCGAATGCAGTCATAAGGGCGTTAATTTATTTATTTATTATAAATTTTTAAAATAATGAAAGCGTCCAATTCGCTGTATACCACTATTATATCTACTAATAACAACCTACAAGCTAAATGAACCGATGTGTTGAAAGAGCAGATTGTAACGGCAGGAGTATGGGTTCAGTTCGTGGACGAGCACAGTATTTTTTTTTTTTTGTTTTAAAGCTAATTTTTAGATAATGTTATTAACAATCCCTTTTGCTAATCTAGTTTATATTTTATTGGCTAATACCAAACGTCTCAACTTTTATTACTATTGGAGTTTTCAAAAGTATTCAATAATTAACAGTATTAAGTAAAAAACAAAAAACATTAAAATTTTAAAGATAGAAAAGTAAAAAGGGACAACTTTGCAAGCAATAATCGAAATTAAAAATTTAAAGTTTTCAAAAAAAGATATTGATAGTGCCTGGTACAATATGAACAAACAATTTGTTTCATATAAGGAACTAATAGCACACGACTGGATCCAGGCCCACCTATTCGGTTTTCGTTCAGCCTACTCAACTACACAACAATGCCACCGCATAACGGAAGTAATAACTTAGGCCCTAGAAAGAAAAGAATACTGCACAGCGGCAATATTAGATGTTAGCCAGGCTTTTAATAAGGTCTGGCACCCTGGACTTCTAGTTAAAATAAAACGGACTCTCCCACAGGCATACTATAACTTCTTACAGTCATATTTGTGCGAGCGGCAGTTCGAAACAAAAGTGAATAATGAAGTGTCTGGTCTGAATCCAATTACCTCGGGTGTGCCACAGGGCAGTGTGTTCGGTCCACTTCTGTATTTAGTTTTCACAGAAGACCTACCATTAGCTGACAAAATAACATTGGCAACGTTTGCTGATGACACAATCATTCTTGCAAGCCACGAAAATCCAGCAATAGCTTCATCACGAATACAAGAGCGCCTAAATGTACTCCAAGGATGGCTGCAAAAATGGCGTATGAAAGTAAATAAAAATAAATCGCAGCACATAACTTTTACACTTAGAAAAGATCAGTCCCCAACAGTACAAATAAATAATCAAGATATACCACAAGTGAATGTAGTTAAGTATCTCGGACTAAATATAGATGATAAGCTGAACTGGAAGCAGCACATTATCAAAGCAAGAAAGCAAATAGATACAAAAGTAAGAGAAATAAACTGGTTAATAGGAAGAAACTCATAACTTTCATTAGACAATAAGATCCTGATTTACAAAGCAGTTAGAAAGACACTTTGGACTTATGGAATAGAATTGTGGGGATGTGCAAGCAAATCCAACCTAGCTATGATACAAAGAAGCCAGTTGAAAATACTAAGAATGGTAACAGACGCGCCCTGATACGTATCAAATCACACTCTTCACGTAGACCTTAAAATACCAGATGTACAAGATGTAATCCAAATCCATGAAAGGAGTGTCAAACACCATGTCAAATTGGAATTTCACACCAACCCCTTACTGGAACATCTATTAATTTATGGGGACAATAGAAGACTAAAAGGGACCGGGCCAATAGACCTAAAATAAGGTAGAAGAGGTAATATCGCTGGAGATCACCCTCATCATGTCACGCTTAGTGCATCTTTAAGTCATAATATTAGCCTATACCCTATTACACTTTGATTGTTGATTTTTTTTTAAATAAAAACATATGTATAAGGAACAGGTCTAAATCGTAATCCATAAAGGAAATTACGATTCTATACGTGTAGGAGAGGCGGAAAGAAGTCGAAACTAAAGAGTGGCCATTTTCTCTAAATCCACTTGTTATATTCGTTTGATTTTGCCGCTTCATTGGAATTAAAGTTTTATTTTAATTGCCGTTCTTAAGTCAATTACTATTTTATTATTTGCAAAGATTAATTTATGGGAGGCCATTTTCGAAACTTAATCTAACGCTTGACATGTATGTTTAGTCTGTTTAATGCCGATCGAAAACAGTTCTTGGAATTCTTCGTTGAAAGTATGGCCAGATGTTCCACGTGGGAGATTTTGTTCTAAAACTCGTGCGACATATTTCGCAATATGATGAAATATTCCAGCTGTCGAGTGTTTGGGTTCCGTTCTTTCGTCAGTCGATTTAACACCTTCGCTTGACCAGGTTGCTCGTTACCATCTCGGCGCCGATGACAAAATAAGGCAAGGCAAAAGTGAGCGCTATCTTCTGGGAGTGAACGTCCGTGGCTTTTGGCAACGGAGTTGCCGCTCTTCTGCTATATGAATATATCGTGTGGTTTTTTGCCTTAGGCAAAAGAATCTTCGACTTGTGTTGGATTAAAAATATTAGTGGAGTGTCAGCTTTTTGTAAAGACAATTCAGTGAAATTTTTCTCCCGGCTTGTGTCGGATGAACAACCTTCAACCCCGTGACAGCCTCCTTTGAGCCGTAGCAAGTGATAATCCCGTACAGCGGCGTAGATCTTGGCTCCTGAAGTTCCTGTCTTTCTTTTTTTGTCAAAGAAAGTCCTGGCCGTAACGTTGTCTTCATCGTGATCCAGTCTTCAGGGGCGTGCCTGTGTCAAGTCGAGTGTATCTGTTTGATTGAATAATCTTTCCCCTCTTCTTAAGATCTTTTTTTGTTCATTGATTTTTTATGCGTGTGTTACATTTGTGTTCTTTATAATAATCAACAATGCAGAGAAACCATTTAGCAATAGAACAACGAAATTTAGCCTTTACTATGCACCAAATAGGAGATCGGCGGGTCGACATTGCTGATATGTTAGGAACCACGCAGAGCGTAATTTCATGTGCCCTTTCGCGCCTTAGAGAAACAGGTACGACTGCAAGAAGGCCTGGAAGTGGGTCTTTCCGCATCACAACATCTCCTGAGGATCGACTTCTGGTAATTAATGTAATGTAAAAAGACGTTATATTTTGTTGTTTTGGCAGTTTTTTATTATAAATGCAATTGGTGTTGCCTTTAAGTGTCGTACACTGCAATATTCTTATTCATTTTTGAGTAGTTTATATTTGGTCTAAAAATTACGTACACGAAGTAGTGACCTCACGTCACGAGATTCACTCTGTATAATACAATCCAAAATGTATTATTGCGTTGTGATTGCGTTGATAATTGGAGGATGCTTTACCTTATTTTTATGTAGACATACGTATATCACTTTTTTAAAACAACTAATTGTTAATATCAATATCTATAATACACTTGGCTTTATAATTTTGGTATGGACTCTAAAATAAATTTTGGAGTAAGCTTTCTAAGCTACCCTATCGTGATCGGATAATATGGACACAATGTTTATCCCATTTGGTATAATCTTACATTTCTGCAAGCAAGTTTTATTTTTAAGACTTTAATTACAAAATTATCATTTTTTTATTTTCTGCATCATAAAATTTTGATTCGAAATTATGAAGATAAATTTAGAAATTCCCTTTTACAAAATAGCCTAATATAAAGAAAATTATATTTATTTTATTTTATATTTGCGTTAGGCCTGGGGATAAATCTTTTAAGTATAACGTGCAGAGTTCGCAGTTTGTTTTTAAAAAGTGACACAGTACAAAGATTTGCTAGCAAGTCCCAACATTTGACACTGTTTTGCTGCACGATAGTTACAGTTGTCCCCACCAAGATTTTCCGGAATTAATTCAACCGAGCTTATTTATTAGAGGACGATCAGCAAAATTTTCAGTCTTCAGGAAATCTCGTGCTATCAAGTACAAATCGCCTGAACGATATTCTATATCGATAAAGTGCTTAATTAGGCATCACCTAACCAATAACGCGAATGAAATACAGAAGTCGATCCAATCGGCAAATTATACAAATACAATTTCGAACGTACCTACTGGATCGGTGCAGATGTAAATAAATCGACTGTGTTTGTGATTTCTCTTCTTTTCATGTAAGTAGAATATTCAGGATTGATTGGATATCAGATTTATATTCACAAATAAATTGAAGATTTTTTAAACAAATAATAGATATTTAAATAAAATTTTAATATTATTCAAAAAAGTTAATTTATAAGTAATTAAATTCAGACATTTTTTGAATACATTATGTTGCACATAAAAGAACTGTTTTATAAAATAATTAATTTTATTGATATGTTAAATTTATTAAAAATTTCGGAATTTTTACATATGAATCCGGTCTCTATTAAAACCACAATTAGGCACTTGAAACACTTTGGTTTTATTAATTACATATTTAATAAACAAATAATAATTTCCAAAAATGGCTTTTTAATACCTAGTGTTTTGTGGCTAATTTTAGGACGTTCAGGTATATATATTTGCGATCGTTAAATTATTAACCATTAGGTATCAATTTATGTGTTATGTAATCATGAATGGAATTTTTCCTGAGTCTATTTCATAGATCAGTGTCATTATTATCAGTTTCAATTTCAAAAAAATTAATACGTGGAGCTACTAACACGTGTACCTGGTTTAGTTCCCCTGGACGTTCAACGAAAATTATTAGCTCTGAAACATGATAGATTGACCTTGGTGCTATACAAAAGAAAGTAATTACTAGAGGCATACAAATCCGGATCATTCAAAAGTACATTCTCAGCTCTCTACATAAATAAATTAAATTAACGTACAAAAAAAAACGATTTCTTTATTAATACTACTATTAACTAAATACAATCAGCAATAATATTTGACAATAAAACCTTGAATTTTTCAATCAATCAGCGCAAAAATGCGATGGGGGCAAGTAAAATAACAATGTCCTTAGAGAATCAATTTCGCGACCTTCAAAAAAATAAACAGTAATTATTATTTCACTGCCAACCTATGGTTAATTGAACTCATATAAACTTTTCCGTTACTGTAAAACAATGTTATTAAAATTGCATACCGATTAGGTAACACTGGAGCAACGAATTTCAATTATCATTCCAAATTTTCCGCTGTTTTCATGGACAAGACACGCTTCAAGAAATGTAATAATTGCTTATTCCTCTGTGAACATCCTTTTCTCTCAGTAGAGAAAAGCTTCGTAAATAGTTTATTTGAACTATTTTATATAAAAGCTTTTATTCCTTATAAAAGTAGTTCATAAATATGGTAATATAGGGTGAATCTCCTTAGACGAATCAGCTTGATATATCCGTTATTATAAAAATTATGTTTAAACAGATTATGATAGGTTGGTCTCTTTATGTATAAGCGCTGTCAGAAAATTTTTTAAATTTTCCATACAAATAACAAACAGTAAAAATTTAAATTTTTTTAAAATAATTAGCTATTTAAATTTGCAAAATGGTTTAATCTAGGAAGTCTAAACATATTTTTGATTTTAATTTTACAAACTTATTTTTTTAATGACTTAGAATAACTGAGATATCAAGCTAATTATCCTGTATATACGATTTCCTATGTATGAGTAATTACATTTTTCAAGATTTTCTGTTTATATTACCTATATTAACTTCAGCAAAGAATGAAAACTTACTCAAAAATGAAATAATTATTAGTTTAAAAATTGGCAAACGAGGCTTGTTCAACTGAAACCCATCTTTGATCAACTTAGCCTTGAAAACGATGCAATAGTTCAAATGACGTTTGTTAATGTTAGTAGTGTTTGTAAACAACATTAATAAGTTTCTATTGTTGAATTTGATTCTCACCTTAAAAACTTCGATTTTGAAATGACGTTTGTTGTTGATATTCCGTCCAAGTTTGATCAGCGTGTGGCCCTACAATTTTTAAGGGCCGAGGGTGTGCAGCCATTGCAGATTCATACGCGAATACAAGCAGTGTATGGAAATGCTTGTATCGTGTACCCAACTGTGAAGAAATGGTGCCGAAAATTTAAGAGTGGAAAAGAAGGGACTATGGATGAGCCGCGACCAGGTGCACGGTGTATTGCATTAACAAAAAACATGGCATGTGTGCAAGACTTTATTAGAGAAAATCGTCGAATTTCAATTAGAGAAATTTCAGAAATTGTTGGTGCGAGTGTAGGATCTGTCCATAGCATTGTTCGCAATCTGGGTTACAGCAAAGTTTGTTCGCAATGGATTCCTCGTCTCTTGTCTAATGAACAAAAATGCTTGCGCATGGGCTTATCTCTGCAACACCTCATAGACTATAGGCAAAATGGTGATGACTTTCTTCTGTCAATAGTTGCTGGTGACGAAACTTGGTGGCATTACTACGAGCCATCCAGTAAGTTATCGCCGACGCAGTGGAAACATTTATGTTCACCACCACCAAAGAAATTTACAGCACAACCTTCTGCAGGCAAGGTGATGTTAACATTTTTTTTCGGCCATGAAGGACCTTGTTGATAGAGTTTAAGGAACCTGGAGTAAATGTCGATGTAAATCTGCACAATCAAACTTTGAATAAGCTTCATCAAGCAATAAGACGGAAACGTCCAGAAACACCATCGCGTGGGGTCATTTTGCTGCACGACAATACTAGGCCACATGTTCATAATGTGGTAAAAGAAAATCTACAACGATAGAAATGTAGGGTTTTAGACCATCCACCCTATAGCTCGGATCTATCGCCTTGCGATGTCCATATTTTTGAAAAAGACGTTAAAAAGTCGGAATTTTGAGTCTGACGCAGAAGTACAGATAGCTGTGGAAGACTTCTTCAGTCAGCAACCACAAGAATTCTATGAGCAGAGTATACGTCGGCTAGTAAAACAATGGGATAGGTGCCTTAACTGTGACGCTAATTATTTGAAATTAAATTGTTGAATAAATACCTCGTAAAATTTAAAAAATAATTACTAGTTTTTGATTATTATTACTTTTTGTTATTTTATTTATTTAATTTTCACACTATAAAATAGCAATAGAAACATGATATCTACAGTTCGACATAAATTAATATTTTGATAACAGATAATCGATAACCGATTGAAAATTAGCCTTCAGTTGTGATAACAACACCATGGAATGAATGAAAAGATATTTATAATTTATAGAATGTTCAAATAATCGTTTTAATATCATGCAATTTCTATATTCTCTTCAAACATCGGCTGTTGTTCTAAAATTAATTACCGGATGATCTAATTGTATCCTTCAAATTCACCAATATAAGTAGACGGTAAAGCTGCAGCAAGAAATAAATAAAGAAACAAAATATGTGCTCCATCTAAGAGTGGAATCCAAGAACAATAGCATACATTATTAGTACCCTGGTATTAAAATGACTCATCCCGAATATATTATTTTCTCCTTAAATTAGATGCGAAAATTATTTTCTGTTCAGATGTGCTGCAGTCACAATATCTAATAGCAATAATATAATTCCATACTTAACCAAAATATATTCAAACCGTGAAATTTAGAAAAATATAATTCCCCATTGCAATTTGATTACAAATCAAAAATCATGAGGAATCGTGTCCGTATGCACATACCCTGTTATTAAAACGACAAGTCTTTAATTTTTTATATTGCTTATAATTTTTACTTAATCCTTACGCTTACATTATTTTATATTCGTCTAACTGAAAGTAATAATACCTGATTACAAAGTATTACAATATAATTTCTCGTGCACTTTGCCCATAAATAAAAAATCTTGGAACATCGTGGTCCTATAGATACACCCATATAACGCATATATTATTACTACTGGGTCAACAAGTTTAACATAGAGAATGCAAAAACGTTGTATTTTATATCCCCGAATTAATTCTGCTACAATCACCATTCATGAAAAGACAACATTTGAATGTATTTGATTAAATTGTTATTATAAATAAAGTTGTTAATTAATTATTTTGTAATGTTCTAATTATTAATATGTTGTGATACACGATTTCGACAGGACGTGTGTATTAATAACGTGGCGGCTTCACCTGATTCATTATGCTTACAAACTAAAGATAATTAATTTTAATCAAATAATCGTATTTTACTGTCGTTTTAAATTAAAACCACAAACACGTAAAAAATTAATCCGTTGAAATTGAAATACCAGAGCTTGAGTGTACGATCCAAAACTTTTACTACCAGGCTATTAGTACAGTGCACGGCTGCTGTCACAAGCGAGTACATTGATTGATTATTGCATTGATGTAAAATCCTGTTTATTATATATTTAAATTAATAGGTATGCAGAAAAATATTATTTTTTCATTTACTGTGAATTATCAAAATCATGGAACACCGGAACGCTCCGGAACACCGTTTCGGCAAAAGATTTGGAAATTGAACTCAGTTTCGGTTTAAAACCATCCGGCAACAAAGAAAAATTATAGTTTATTTTTTGTAAACAATCTACAATCGTACAACCGGTTACCCCCGTGTATAAGTCGACCCCCAATTAGTGGTATAAAAATTGTAGAAAAAAGTATCGTCTTATACACGGAAAAATACTATACTCGTTGTTACGTTAAAGTTAGCAAATTATAGTCTGTACCAGTCTACTAGTTTATAAACTTCAATGACGCTATATTTACATCAAAACTTGAATAGCCATTTGGAAATTACGTAGTAAGAAATTTAATTAAAACTCAGATTACAATACTTTTGTAACATTAAATTTAATTCTTTTCTACTTCAGATGTTGGCTGTAATTTGTTTTAAAATGTTTATATTCTATGAACATTACAATAAGAAAATAAATCACCTAATCTAACCACTTACAACCAATTTTTTAATAAATATTGACTTCCAAACTGAAATATTGTAAGGGGTAGCTTCTCAAATATACCAAAAAAATAGAACAATATCTTGATAGAGAGATTGAAACCCAGGAAACTAATGTTTATATGTAGAATAAACAATTTTATGCGCAAGTAGCACCCGGCTTACGTCTCAGTTCTGTTCCAGAATAAGACGGCGTATACTGAACCGGCGTTTACCGAACCGGCGTAAAACAAATCCATTTATAATGGAGTTAAATTCCATGTCGTCGTAAAATACGTCATACTCTTCAAATTGCTTCCATCTTCTTTTCGCACATGATCAATTTACGTGTTTTTATAGACCCATTCTCAGCGAACTTTACTGCACTTCTCTTATTAAATTGATTTCACTAGCAAAATTTAGTTTGATACATGTGCGTTGTAGCAGTGCGATAAATACTCGAATAAGGTATGGTTTGCACTCCACCAACACAACACACGCGACACCCAAGCGCACGGCGTTAGTGTGAATCGGCGTAAGTGGAACCTCGCAAACCGAGGGCTATCTGTGCTAAAAATGATTTTTCTGTAAATAACAGAGGCAAATATTGACCAAATTACACACACCAAAATTTTGTATTGAAATCCTGAGATATGCTAATACGAGGACAGTCTTTTAGGTTTTTACAAACCACTACTAGGTGGCGTTATTGAGATGTGTCACCACTATTTTCGTAAAATTTAACATTTGTTGTTGTGGCAGCTTAGAAATTGACCGAGTAGTTTGTTTACAGGTAGCATTTAAAAACGGAATTTTGCGAAAAATGGAAATTTCACATGAAGGTTTTCGTTGGATAATTTTTTACGATTGTAGTAAAGGTCTAACTCGAGAACAATGCATAAAATCGCTTCGTTCAACTTTTGGTAATGACACACCATCAGAAAAGCCTATTTAAAATTGGTTTGCAGTATTTCGTCGTGGTCGTGCGTCCGTCAGTGATAAATTTCTGAAGGCCGACCAAAATCGGTTGTTATTTAAAAAGACATCAATGCTGTGCGCAACATAATTGAAGAAGATCGGCATGTGACTTACAGTGAGATAGAGGCATGCTTAGGCATATCGAAGACTGCCGTACATTCGATTTTGCATGAAAATTTGGCTGTGAAAAAGATCTGTTCCCGATGGATTCCGCATAATTTGACCGAAGCTCAAAAAAGGCTCGTGTTAATTGGTGTAAAGAAATGCTCAAAAAATTCGACCGTGGAATTGCAAAATCCGTATACAACATCATAACAGCTGACGAAACTTGGATATATTCGTAAGAACCGGAACATAAACAACAATCCACTGTTTGGGTGTTCCAAGATGAACCGAATCCCACAAACGTTGTTCGTTCACGAAGCGCTTCCAAGAAAATGATCGCTTGTTTCTTCGGTTGTACTGGACATGTCGCAACCATCCTTTTAGACTTTTAGAGGATCGACAAACAGTTAACGCTGAATGGTATACAAGAATTTGTTTGCCAGAAGTCATCGACGAAATCAGGAAAACCAACTGAAAACGTCGCATAATTCTTCATCATGACAATGCCAGATCTCACACAGCACTTCAAACAATTGATTATTTGAAGGAGAAAAACATCGAATTAATGTCTCATTGCCCGTATTTACCTGATTTATCGCCTAACGACTTCTCTGTGTTCCCGAATGTCAAACAAAAAATGCGTGGACAGCTATTTTCATCACCTCAAGAAGCCGTTGAAGCCTTCAAGAACCATGTTTTTGAGATACCAACTTCAGAGTGGAAAAAATGTTTCGAGAATTGGTTCGAACGCATGCAAAAGTGTATAAATCTTAAAGACGAATATTTTGAAAAGCAATAAAACCATTTTTTTCGTTCCTAGTTTTTGTAAAAACCTAAAAGGCTACCCTCGTAAAGCCAAGATTAAAAATTAACCCAATATCTACCCCAATATCGCATTCTGAATATATTTGACTTTCTGGAGCTTATATTGCGTTTTGTTTTCTCTAGTGAAGTCTATTTAAAAGCAACTTTTGTTCACAATTTTTCTGTAACACAATGGATACAGTCGACTCTTCGTTTTTTTATAATATTAACAGAAAAATTAAGTTTTAGATAGTCACTCCAAATCTACAACTTAAACTAAATAGATCAAAGCTAAACTTTAATTTCAATATGTGTAAAATGATTTGACTTTGAGGAGTTTTCTATGCAGAGGATCGAAATAATGTTACAATTTATCTGTCCTTTAGAAATAAGAACAGGGACGTATTCATTTACAGGTGCCGATGCTGTAAGGATTATGGTTAATCATATACCATCAATCAAGGAAACGAACTACTGAATTTTTTTATAACCTACACTCATCAATCTCTATTAATTACGCAAACATCCGCCACGTCGTTTTTAACGACTGAAAATAATTTTTTATGTGCTGTATATTGCCAATAAGTACTCGCAAAAATGAAATAGGAATAAATAAAAGGAAGAAACGATTTCGTTGTCCTAATTTCACTTTCATTTGAAACGTTCTCTACAGCTGCTAGAATTATAATAATTTTGTAGAGAAATAAACTGAAACTTTTTATATACAGTGAAATAAGTGGGTCTACATCAAATTAACATAGTTTCTATGCACTTAAACGTACTCTGACGCTTTCTTCTAAGAAACTGGAGTTATCTGAATTAAACAAAAATTGTAAATTAAAATGTATTACTGGAACTTTTTCATGCAGTATTTCTTGCAATTACCATTACTTTTGATGTTTAATAAATAGCAATAATTTAAAGCTTATTACTGTTTTGATCTTACTAAATTTGTTATTTTATTAAGTTATCAAATTTAATTAATATCTATTTAGCAAACAGACATAATGAGCAAGAAAAACTGCATAAAAAGATTCCAGCAAAAAATTTGTATGTACAGTTTTTGTTTAATTCAGATAATTCCAGTTTTTATGCAAGGAAGCATCAAAATCCAATTAGGTGCGTAGAAATTATGTTAATTTTAAAGAGAACTACATATTTTTATGTTATATCAGAACTTAGTAGACAATTAACAACACTATCCATGTTAAAATTAACATAAGATCGTCGCAGATATCCCAACGGTGATGGAAAATCTTAATTCCTTAATCTAAATCGTAATTAGTAAAAGAAATTGGAATTATCCGGATAAAACTAAAGCAATCCAACCGTATCTACATCCGACCTGACGACAATAACTTCTATTTTGTTTACAGGTACAGTAGTGATTCATAATTTATTGGAATATTTATACAAAATCAAGATTAGAGTAGATAATTAGCATATTAAGGAAATTTACAAGATGATGTTCGATATCACCGACAAACGGACCACCCCTGTGCCTTTTCCGTCTAGGATGATTTTGGTTCTTGCGGTTATTTTTCTAAGCTCTACTACCCTAGGACAAAACTTGCGACCAGTCGAACATGTTTCTGATGAATATCCGCATTCTCCTCAAATAGGTGAAAAACCAGGTAAGGATTTTATTTAAAAAAATAAAAAACGTGGAAAACAAATACTGTGAATTAATTATTAGCGTTTAAAACATTTCTGGGTCAAACTGTCTGCTTGTTTCTGATCCGGTTAACGTACGTCGGAGCTTGATTAAATGTCAAATGTCAATGAGGGTCACAATGCAATGAATGTGGCTTATTCGACGAGTAAGAAGCTGCATGAAATATTATTAGAAATTTTGGATAAAAATTGTTCTTTTTAGAACTAACCAGCGAGTATCTTGCTGGTTTCCATTTGTACGGCGCAATGGTTTTTACTTTAAAACTGAAATATTTGATGGTGGAACTAAGAAAGCAACCTGCACATGCGAATGAGAGAGGATAACTTAATTATGTAAACTCTCTTTAATAAGAACGAAATAGTCTATAAAAAATTGATTTATTAGTGCAGTTTAAACGTGTTGATTAAACATTTTTAATAAGAACAATTGTATATTGGCTATAGAAAGAACAAACTATTTATTTAAGACAGATTTGAATAACATATCAATAGTGTAGAGAAAACTTTCAATGGAATTAGAGATATTTTTATAAGCTAATATAATCATTATATTAGATTACGCTAGGTTAGGTAACGTTTTGGATTATCAACAATATTCTGTAAGCTTTAAATAAAAGTCGAAAGTCGTATGGAACATACGGCCAAAGGGTGATACTGGTATTTGAGGATAAAATTATAACTCAGTATATATCCATTAATTGACAAAATATCAAATAAACTTAGACAATTATTCTAAAAACTAAATAGTATTTTACATTTTCAGTTTGGGCATCTGATTATATAAAGTTGGTAACTTGATTTTGCATAAATATGTGGTAAATGTAATGTTTATACATACGGTATTTAGAACGCCTAAATATGTATTTCGGCAACTGAATTGCCATCTTCAGTAGGAACTTGAACTAAGTAAAGTAACTTGGCTGAGGAGTACCTCTGGAGACAATTCCTTCACCAAGTCAACAAGTGAAGTCCAGTGGGCACAATTTGGTAAATAAAAAAACAGTTGAGCCGAGAATTTATTCTTCTAATCTAGTTCCAGATCTAGGTCCTAGAACTAGATGCCTCTAGCTAGGACAATTGCCCCCTGGACAGAAACCTCCCGGACATTAATCCCCGTCAATTACCCACCGGACAATAACCCCCCGGATAATAGCCCCCCGTATAAAAATTTGACACAACTAACAATGGATACAAAAATTTATTTGATAAAATAAATGTTTTAAAATAAATTTGACAAAATAAAACTTTTAATTAAACTAGCACAACACAACAAAATATACTAACAACTAATATGCACATCTTAAAAGTAGAAAGGGAGAGGATAAATTAATTACCTTACCTAACTTACCGCGCCCCTCCCCCCCTCGGTACCGCTTTCGCATTACTTTAGGCGAGTGCAGGCGTCCCTTACACACTAACCATTCATGCAACATGCACCCTAAGCTTAACTAAGCGAAATACGATCGCCCCAATCGAGATTCGATCGCCCCAGTGGATCGATTGCATTTCGCTGTGGCCTCGAGTGGCAACGCGTTCCCGCACTACTCCATCGAGGCCCCTAACCTAACTTAAGCTAATCTAACCTAACCTAACCTAACCTTAGTGAATATAAGTTTGTTGTGTCAACAGAAATTTATACAAAGAGTTTTTATTTTTATACGTGGTTAACGTCCGGGGAGTTTTTTGAATCGGGATTTTTTATAGGGGGTTGTTTGAACAGAAGGTTATTGTCCGAGGGATTATTTGACGGGGCTTAATGTTTGGGCAGCGTTTGTCTAGGGGTAATTGTCCTGTTACGCTACCCAAATCCGTTTAATAGCAAAAAGATAGATAGATACAAGTTGACGTTTGCAAATATTTTTACAGGTATTGATTAATAAAGCCCAAGTTCAAAGTCTATCAACAAATTATCCTATGTCAATATCTAGTAGACAAAACGCTAATTGAATCTCCAAAACATTTTGTTCCTGTATTTTAAAAGGGAGAAGGTGCTGTTTCAATAGGTTAAGATAATCTCAAGGATACTTACATGAGATGTTGCAATTTAATCCCCGGATGATGCACCAGCACTGCACAAACTAAACAAGTAGCAAAATACTATAATTCGTTCACATTTTTATCAGTAGCGGATGGCCAAGCAAGCATCGACCGACTATTAGCAAATATGGCATGATTACTGCAGCGCATTTCTCTAGACAAAAGTAAATTTTGTTGCATAACAATGCACCTGCCCATTCTGCACCGATTATAATTTTCGTTATTATTATTTTCATGGAACACGGCGTTGTTGAGATCAATCACTCAGTATATATACCTGGCTTGGCACCAGGACACTGTTTCTCTTTCTTTTTTAAAGTACAAAAAACTGCTTTCAAAGCAAAACGATGTCAGGACGCACAATATATTAATAAAAATTTGACCGCCATATTAAAAATCAGCTTCTTCGGGTGCCTTTGGCGATTGTTTTCAAAAACTTTTCGAAAGTTCTAATTACTACGTTACAGTAAATGGAGCTTATTTTGAACAGATATCAAAATATTTTCATGTCACTTAAATTGTGTTGATTTTTATTGTGCTAGTTCAGGAATATATTGCCAAACTTCGTATGATGTAGCTTTAAAACGATACATGTAAACCAAAATAATAAAAAATGCACTAACAGTTGTTATTACAACCTGTAGGATATGTCAAACAAATTTCGAATTCTATCAAAAGTTGCAACTATCAGAAAAAAATATATAGTAGAATAATTTCTACATAACTTATTGCAGAACTGATGACTTGTTGCGGAAATACATGTTTGACATATATTTTTACCGTAAGGGGTTCCCATAACTAATATATACATTAAGGTTTCTGTTCAACCTTTGACATGTATATGCATAAATATAAAATTAAATGTGCTATCAAATATAATTCTGAAGTTGATATGTTATGTTACGAGGAGACTCTAAAAAGTATCAGCGCACTCAAAACGAATTTCAGTTCAAAAATTAAGGTTTCAGACCTTTTGTTGTACAGTAGTCACGTTACAGTTACTTTATAAATCTGTTTAATCCGGTACTAACCGCTAATTATGTAGAAACAAATAAAACAATTAATCTCTAAATGAAGATTACCCGCGCAAACAACTATTATTATTTCTAAGAAATCAATTGTAGCAGTTACTCGTACTACACACATTTTACACGAGCAACATAGTTTAATATAATTGGCCGTTAAAATAACGGCAGCAAAAATTAATGTTATTACAAGGCAGATTTTCTGTAGCTTTATTGCGATTTATTTCAAGAGATGGACTCACAAGACGTGTAATTTTTACATAACAGTATAAATAAGACGTATACAAAAATAATAAATATTTTTTCAGTTTTAGGAAATATGCAATGCGAAAACGGCCACGAAAAAATGAAGAACACTTTTGGATGGGCTGATTACTCAGTGTTGGTAGCAATGTTGGTAATCTCATGTGGAATTGGAATATTTTACGGATTTTTTGGGCCCAAACAAACAACTAGTAGTGATTTTTTGCTGGGAGGAAGTTCTATGGGGACGTTCCCCATGGCAATGTCTTTAGCGGCAAGGTACACAAATTTTTTATAAGTATGGCTAACTTAGTAATGTAATAACAGTATGTTGGAGACACCCCAATAAATTTAAATAATTCCCAATTTTTCGAATATGTTATACTTATAATAATAAACATGGCAGAAAAATAGTATTACACAATTTGCATGAACATTTTTTCGTATTCTCTAATACGAGGAATGGTTAAATTTAAACAGGAATATATTTATAAGAAGTGTTACTACAGTATTACAACGATGAAAACTAATTAGTTTTCGATGTAGTTCTGCGTAGCGTTGCATTTGCACCACCCATCTAGAAGCTTTCCAATACTTTCCTAAAAAACGATTTTGGGTGGCATACGTATCAAATCATGATCAGTTTTGATAACGTCGTTATTTATCCCAGTTAAAATTTCTTTTGGTGGGCCAAACAAATACAAATAGATAGGAACAAGATCAGGACTGTACGCTGCATGCAGAGGAAGGTTCCACTCAAGTTTGTTTATGAATTCAATTCTTCTTGCAACGGTATGAGCGCGAGCTTGGAGGAAGCAATCTGAGCTTTGTCTTCTCTTCCGTTTCTACCTGATTGCCCGCTTATTTTTATCGCGCAAAAATGTTGAATAATAGTCTGTATTAATTTTACAACATTCTGTAAGAAACCCCGGAATCCCCAAAAAATGTTTCCGTTGGTTTATCAGCTGATAACACAGTTTTTGCTTTCTTTGGCTTCAGATATGTGGTGTGACACCACTGCTTGCTTGCATGTTTTGAGTAAAATCCTGTACCTGGGTGTCATCAGTTTGCTCCAAAAATTCATCTCATTCTCTCTCGTATCGCTGCAGTGAAGAAGAAACGATTTGCAAACGATTAAAGTTGGGGTTTTCGATCAACAAGCGCTGAATCCATCTGGCACTCACCGTGCGATACTTTAGCTTGATTTTGATTACCTATGTCTTTAACGCTTCCGACATTAATTAGTAATTTTTGAGAAATTATACAGACTATACCCTCCTATCTTGGTGAATAAAGGCATTAACCTTTTCTTCGTTTTTAATTAACATTAATTGATAATTAATTTAATTTTAATTTAAAATTCCTGTTCACATTTGACCATTCCTTATATACCTACATACAACGTTGTTAAAATTTGAAAAATACAGTTTGAAATGGAAACGAAATAATCTTTTCTGGGAAATTGCAAAAGTATGTGTTAATAGACAATTTTCAGTTATTCAAAATGTCAAACAAATAAAATGTTTTGTAATTACTGCAGATGTATTAAGAGCATTGCCATGAAGAAAAAAACACACTGTATAATTGGAATGAATTTTGTAATAAAGTGATATTTATTTTAGCTTCATAACGGCAATTGAACTGTTGGGAAATCCCGCCGAAATGTACAAATATGGTACACAATTTTGGATGATTTGCATTGCCTTTGTTTTGGTGGTTCCCCTAACTTCAAAACTATATTTGCCGGTTTTCATGACTTTGAGGCTAACTAGTAGCTACGAATACCTGCAGTTGAGGTTCGATAGACAGACTAGCCTTTTAGCGAGTGGACTTTACATTCTCCAGATGGTTTTGTACACCAGCGTGGCTGTTTATGCCCCGGCTTTAGCTTTAAGTCATGGTATGCAAGACATATTTTTTTGGTTAGGAGTTATCATTTATGAAAAATTTTTTCAGTGACTGGATTAAATGTTTACCTCGCCGTTTCAGTAGTCTATATTGTCTGCATCTTTTATGCGTCACAGGTATGATTAAAATGACCAATTGTAGACCTTTGAATTATTTATAATTAACCATTTTAGGGAGGAATGAAAGCTGTAATAATGACAGATACGTTCCAAGCTGCAGTTTTGGTCGGATCCATTTTATTAGTGTTATATCTTGGAGAGAGGTTAGTTGGAGGCGTCGGAGTAATTTGGTCCGAAAGCTACAAAACCGACCGATTGGAAATACTCAAGTATGTAAAAGAGCTAAAACCATTAATCAGTTTATAACCAATACCATATCCCTCTTAGTATCAATCCAAGTCCTGCCATTCGTCACAGTTTTTGGTCGGTAGTCGTTGGTGGTACATTTTATTGGATGACTATGTTTTGTTCTAACCAAGCTTCCATTCAGAAATATTTATCAGTTGAAACAATATCGCAAGCAAGAAGGTAAAATAGACATTTATTTGAAATGTTTGATTTTGAAATAATGGCTCTATTTTTTAGTGCGCTATGGGTTTCCTGTATTGGCTTAATTTTAATTTACACCATTAACTTTTACACGGGAATGGTCTTGGTCGCCCATTACAGGAACTGCGATCCCATCAAATCTGGTGAAATAGAAGCTTCCGATGAAATCTTGCCTTTGTACATTTTATCTGAGTTGGGAGACATGAAGGGCGTTACCGGATTCTTCGTTGCTGGAATATTTGCTGCTAGCTTGGGGTAAGTAAACATTTCACTTTTGAGAATTCCTAATCTACACTGCAAAATATAATTTACAGGACTGTAGCTTCAGCTTTAAACAGTCTCTCAGCGGTTACGTGCAAGGACTTCATCACCGGGGCTTTCGGCATTAAAATGCCAGAGTCAAAAGGAGCCCTTTGGGCAAAATGGATTTCCATAGCTTACGGGATCCTCAGTTTTGGTCTTGTGAGTTAGCAGCTAAGGTTGTTGAAGTTGAACTAAAGAGATGTTTTTAGGTATTCATTGTCGAACAACTAGGGAGCGTGATGCAAGTTGCTTTGAGTTTTAATGGTATGGTTGGAGGAGTAACTTTAGGCCTATTTTCTCTTGGGATGTTTTTCCCATGGGCTAACTCTAAGGTAGGTTTTCCTTTTTTATTTTAAAGTATTCATGAATAGTTAGTATATCTGAATTAACATGGCTAGAGACTCCAATCAGATAGATTTTTTTGTATACACGGTATTGAAAAAAGGTGTAATATATATGTAGACGGCATACAGTACTATCAGAAACAAATCTAAAAGTCTTAATATACATCGGTCTGCAAACTACTAATTAATTTATCTTCGTCTGCTTAACGTTTCTATGTATAGCATGATTCAAAAAATGTTATCGCCATAACATTTTATTTTAACGTCGAAATGGTAGATATGGCTGCATATAATGCGTGTAAAGCTCGTCAACTTAATGGTCAGGCTTTTCCAAATTGTCAACTAGCTTCCCATTAGACTTTCATGACGACTAAGGGATATTGATTCCTTTAAAAAACGGCTGAAATTAGTATTTGTACCTGAGGTCGAAGAGCAAATTTTGACCATAGAGGAAGAAACTCTAAAACGCGCATAAGAACACCAGATAATATGGTATCAGCGATGCTGTTGTTTATAAAATACTCTATTATCAACCTTTAATCGCCCTGACCATCAAACAAGAATGGGATACAGTTAATGGTTTTTAGGAGAACATGCTGAAGACTCAAGTTTCGCTGATAACATGGTCTTCACTGATTAACCCGCATTTATTAAATATAGTATTATTTCAATTTCCACAATAACCACATTTGGTCGGATGAGGATCTTCAAGCTGCTGTTGAATCAAGATATCAACCGCGTTTCAGCCTGAATATCTAGCTGGACATTTTAGTGAAAAGTTTAATCTTCTTCTTCTTCTTCGCTTATCCTTATGCCCTTTCAGGCGTCGGATGTGGGTTCCGTGTCCTGCATCCATTTCCTCCATTCTTTCCTATCTCTTGCTACTGTTCTCATCTCCTCTATCGTCTTTCCTCTTTCCCTCCCTATTTCTCGGATTTGGTCCATCCATTTTCTTCGTGGTCTTCCTTTTTTCCTCTTCCTTGGTTTTCCTATCTCCATTATTTTTCTTGCTATTCTGTCGGGTTCCATTCTTACTATGTGCGCATACCAGTTCAGTTGTTTCTTTTTTATTTTTTCCATGATTGGCTCTTGTTTTGTTATTTCTCTAATCCTGTCGTTCCTTATTCTATCCCATTTAGTTTTTCCCGCGATTTTCCTAAGGTGTTTCATTTCCATACCATTTACTTTATTTTCGTCTTTTTTTCTTAGCGTCCAGTTTTGGCACGCGTAAGAAATTGTTGGTATTGTTATTACATTATGTATTTTTCTTTTCACCTCTATATCTATGTCCTTGTGTCCTAAAATTGTTTTATTTATTGAATAGTATAATCTTGTTGATTTATTGGCTCTGTTTGTTATCTCGGCCTCTATTTTCCCATCCTCCGTTATTATACTTCCCAAAAATTCATATGTTGTTACTCTTTCCAACGTTTTATTCTTGCATTTGATTTCTTTGTCGATCTGGGTGTCAATTTGTTTTTCATTTACAAGCATTGTTTTTGTTTTGTTTATATTTATTTCCATTTTCATGTTTTCAATTTCTTTAGTCCAGGCGTTTACTAAATTTTGCATTTTGTTCTTCTTATCTGCTATTAATACCACATCATCTGCGTATAACAGGCTGCCTACTTTGATTGCTTCGAGATTCCTATACCCTACTACCGTCTCCATTCGGTTGTATTTTTCTTTAATTTGTCTGATAATTTTGTCCATGACAATGATAAACAATAGTGGACTTAGGCTATCGCCTTGTTTTATTCCTTTCTTCATTTCAAAATCATCTGATCTTTGTCCCGCCATTTGCACTCTTGCTTTAACCGTT
>JABXWE010103697.1:0-23355 GCA_014611495.1 Limonius californicus | reverse complement strand
TCCTTGGTTTTCCTATCTCCATTATTTTTCTTGCGATTCGGTCGGGTTCCATTCTTACTATGTGCGCATACCAGTTCAGTTGTTTCTTTTTTATTTTTTCCATGATTGGCTCTTGTTTTGTTATTTCTCTAATTCTGTCGTTTCTTATTCTATCCCATTTAGTTTTTCCCGCGATTTTTCTAAGGTGTTTCATTTCCATACCATTTACTTTATTTTCGTCTTTTTTTCTTAGCGTCCAGTTTTCACACGCGTAAGAAATTGTTGGTATTGTTATTACATTATGTATTTTTCTTTTCACCTCTATATCTACGTCCTTGTGTCCTAAAATTGTTTTATTTATTGAATAGTATAATCTTGTTGATTTATTGGCTCTGTTCGTTATCTCGGCCTCTATTTTCCCATCCTCCGTTATTATACTTCCCAAAAATTCATATGTTGTTACTCTTTCCAACGTTTTATTCGTGCACTTGATTTCTTTGTCGATCTGGGTGTCAATTTGTTTTTCATTTACAAGCATTGTTTTTGTTTTGTTTATATTTATTTCCATTTTCATGTTTTCAATTTCTTTAGTCCAGGCGTTTACTAAATTTTGCATTTTGTTCTTCTTATCTGCTATTAATACCACATCATCTGCGTATAACAGGCTGCCTACTTTGATTGCTTCGAGATTCCTATACCCTATTACCGTGTCCATTCGGTTGTATTTTTCTTTAATTTGTCTGATGATTTTGTCCATGATAATGATAAACAATAGTGGACTTAGGCTATCGCCTTGTTTTATTCCTTTTTTCATTTCAAAATCATCTGATCTTTGTCCCGCCATTTGCACTCTTGCTTTAACCGTTTCATATGTACTTCTTACTGCGTTTATCAACATGTTAGGTATTTCCAGTTCTCCCAAGGTTTTCCATATTTCCCTCCGGTCTACCGTATCGAATGCTGCTTTTAGGTCTATGAATGTTAGGTATATTTCCTCTCCTTCTTCTATCTTCCTTTCTATTATACTTCTTAAAATAAATATGTTGTCGTTTGTTTGTCTGTTTGGTCTAAAAGCTGCCTGTTCTTCTCCCAGTTTCGATTCCACGTGTTCTCTTAGTCTTTTTTCTAGGATCTTTGTATATAGCTTGTAGCTGGTTTGGGCTAAACAGATTGGTCTGTAGTTTTCACATTGCATCCGTATTCCCTTCTTGTATATCGGTATTAAAAGATTATTTTCCCAATCTTTCGGGATTTTTTGTTCTTCCCATGCTTTTTTGCATATCTCCCATAGCCAGTCAATTCCTTTTTCCCCCAGCCATTTGATCATCTCCGGTGCAATGCCGTCTTCTCCGCTTGCTTTTCCAATTTTGATTTTTTGTAGTGCCTCTTCGACTTCTTCTCTCTTGATTTTCTGTTGCTGTTCTACTTGTTTTATTCTTGTTATTTTATCATCTGGTACCGTCGTGTTATACTTATTTGTGTAATGTTCTTTCCATGTTCCAAGTATTTCTTTTGTGTCTGTTAGTATTTGTCCCTGTTTATTTTTAATCGCTTTTATTTCTTTCCTTTTATCTCTCCTTAATCTTTTTATTTTTGTCCAAAATTTTCTGTAGTCTGTGTTGTGTACTTCTGTTATCTCCTCTCCAAACTCTTTCCAGGATTCCTTTTTTGCTCTTTTGATTGCGTTTTTCACTATGTTTCTCTTTCGGTTATATTCTTCTTTGTCTTGCTGTGTTTTTGTTTGTATATATTGTTTCCATGCCGTTTTCTTTTCTTTTATCAGTCTTTGTACGTCACTATTCCACCATCTCGTGCTTTTAACGTGTTTATTATATTTCCTCTTCCCACATATATTCACTGTTATCTTCAGCAGTGTCTCTTTGAAGGCTATCCATCTTTCTTCTAAAGGCCAGTCTGTTCTTCCATTCTCCAATTTTTGGAATTCTGCATCTGTCTCCTTCTGGTATTTTTCTTTGTTTTCCGTGTTTTTTAGCTTGTATATCGCTAAACTACTGTAGTTCCTTATTTCTTCCTTGTTGTTTAGTCTTACTTGGTATTCTGCTCTCACTAATCTGTGTTGTGTTCCCAATTCCGCTTCTTTTATCGTTTTGATTTTCTGGATTGTCTCTGTTAAATCTTGTGTATATGTTATGTAGTCTATCAAACTTTTAGCGCTTCGTTCTTCTGCCTCAAAAGTGTATCTGTCTTCTTTTGGTTGTTCCCACATTGTGTTTCCTATTAGTAGGTCGTTTCCTTTACAGAACTCTATCGTTTTTATTCCATTTCTATTTAGTGTGTCTTCTCCGTGTATTCCCATACATCCCATTCCTCTGTTATAGTCTTTTCCTACTCTGCTGTTCCAATCTCCCATTATTATTGTCTTCTCATTTTCTTCTTTCATTTCGTCCAGTATTTGTTGTAGATTCGTTTAAAACTCTATCATTTCTTCCTCCGCTGTTCCTTCTACTGGCCCATAGATTTGTATGATGTTTATTATTTCTTCCAGTTTTATACTAATTGCTATTATTCTCGGGTTTATTGCCTTAAAGTCTGTTATTCTTTTATTTATTTCTTCTGTGACTATTATTCCCACTCCTTCCTTTGCTCTTTGTTCTGCTTTCACTCCCGAGTAGTACAGTATGTGTTCGTTTGTTAAGTTTGTACTTCCCTCACCCTTTTTCTTGGTTTCACTTAGTCCTAAGATTTGTATGTTATTGCTATCCATTTCCTCCGTTATTTCAATCTCCTTCCCTGTTAGTGTGTTTATGTTCCAAATTCCTATCCCTATTGTTTCAATTTCTATTTCTTTTCCTTTCTTCGTGTCCTTTTTCATAGCCTGTTTCTTTGTTTGTACCGTTTTAGATATTTGGTTATGTGAGGCTACTCCATGCTTAAGTTTTTTGGAATCGCCCCGGTATTCCTGCTCGTTCCGGTTATTTTGCTTAACTGTTCTTGCAGTTCTTCCTCTGGAGATCTTTCACTGATTGTTCTTCCTCCCGTTTTTCCTTTGGGTGTTTCTTCATGCTGTATGTTCCTCTTGATATCCTTTTCCATTTCGTTTAATTGTTCCAAGTAGTAGGCATCTCCGTTTATTATTAACTTATTATATCTAATCATTGCCTGGTGTCCCTCTGTCCTTATTCTATTCCTATGTTTTACTAGCTCTTTTCTTGTTTCTTGGGTCTCCTTTGAGTAGTCTTCTTCTATGTATATTTTTGTGCCTTTTAGTTTTTTTGTCGCTTTCAGTATCTCCATTTTCTTTGTCCATTCCCTTAGTTCCACTAGGATTCCACAAAATTTTATTTAACAGAATTGTATTAACAGTTTTTGTATATGGGGAGTTTTTAAAGCTAGAGAGTTCTGAAAAACCATGTTGCAGATTAGCTTTTGCGAAAAATATGCCTACTTTTGGCTTTCAGACCCGGATTTTTCAAAAATTAGATGAAAAAGTCAATGGCAATACGATCGAACATCGGATTTGAAACGGCCGTTCTCTCTCGCAAGGCAGTAACAAACCAGCTAGGTATTCAGCCAAACAAATTTTCTCTGGAATAGAAGTGTTTACACTTCCCGTGTTTCGGAGCACACATTAAGCCGTAGGTCCTCTATGTCTGTCGCATTTTAAAACATGCAACACAGACATAGAAGAAAAGATCTCTACATCGCGTAAGAGATAAAGTACTCGAATACCATCGACTGTAAGTCGAATGAAAATTACTTTGAATTAACAAAGTAAGAAGGTAAAAAGCAAGAATTTCGACGAGTAGAATATAGTCAGCAAGTTAACGACAAATTTATAAATATGGGACGTAGATATTCACGAATGATGGAAGTATCAACGAAATATCGTCGAAATCAAACATATCGAAGGGTAAGTAAAACTATGGAATTATAACACAGCAAATAGAAAGTGGTGTAATTTTTGAATGAAGTTTTAAATTGAAGGAAATATGTATACAGGGTGACATAATACTGCGGTCTTGTTTACGTCTTTATTATAGAAGTTTAGAGAAAACTTTAAATACAAAAGTTGTTTGTTTGAGTAGTCTACATAACTAAAATGATTGCTGACTATACAGGGTGTTTTGTTTTAGTGGGACAATGGACAATTTCTTTATTTTAAATATAATATCCTGCATATTATTACATTTTGTATTTATTATTTTTTTAATCTTTACAACGATATAGAGTTTTAGGTATATATCGCTAATGGTTTCGGTAAAAATTAACATTTTCTTAAATTTTGAAAAAAATAACGATCTGTCTGTAACAGTTAATATCTAAAGATCAGCATACAATTTTTCAAATTTATTTTGCAGTTTATACATTTTCAGATAATTGTCGTACTGTTTAGAATTTAAATATCTTATACATGATGTTCTTAATTTACAACCGCATTCAATAAAATTCAACTCCCAATATCTCATTTATTTTAAAGGAACATCCTGTATATTTTTACATTTTCGAGCTTGTCGTTCAATTAGCTTTAAACGTATGTGCGGTTTTATACGACTTGCGTTTTTCTTTTTGAAAATATTTAGAAATTATTAAAAAGCTAATAGAGAATAACAGAAAAGTTGGTGCTAATATTGTTTTAAAAAATATATTAATGAATATAGGATTTTATAAAAGTTGAGTTATTTACTGACATTTTAAACTACAAATATTATATGTTTTTCCGCGTTTTTTAAACAAAAACGAAATCAAATAAAGAAGCAACGAATCAGCAGGCTTTAGTTAAAACGTATATTAACATCAAAATATTTTTTAATTGAAAGGTTACAATCACTAATAATAAAGAATAGCGTTTCTAAACACAGCTGACAACCGTTTGAAAGAAACAGTGAGGTAAAACAGGGTAACTTCTCAGCACTATTGACTAATGTAATGCAAGTCATATGAAACCGCACATACGTTTAAAGGTGATTGAACGACAAGCTCGAAGATGTAAAAATATACAGAGTGTTCCATTTAAAAAATGAAATATTAAGAGTTCAATTTTAGTGAATGTAATTGTAAATTGAGAACATGTTATATAAGATATTTAAAATCTAGACAATCTGAGAACGCGTTCGTGTAAACTGCAAAATAATTTTGAAAAATTATATGCCGTTCTTTAAATGCTAACTTTTAAAGATAGACTGTCATTTTTTCAAAATTTAAGAAAATGTAAATTATTACCGAAACCATTAGTGATAGATACCTAAAAACCTATATCGTTGAAAAAAATAAAAAAAATATTAAATCCAAAATGTAATAATGTACAGGATGCTCTATTTTAAATGAAGAAGTTGTCCTTTGTCCCACTGAAATAGAATACTTATGTGTATATTCAGAAATAATTTTAAGTTATTCACAGTAATCCAACAAACAACTTTTGTATTTAAAGTTTTCTCCAAGCTGCTATAACAAAGACATTAGGAAACAAAATCGCACTATTGTGTCACCCTGTATAAATAATTTGCTAACCAATAGATACGAATATACAAGAACATTCTTGGTACTAATTAATTTGGATTATTATAAGGAAATCAATTCAAATAGATTGCTATTTAATCACACCGGAAAATAATATTCATAACGACGTAGTACCTATATATATTTTTGATATGTTTCCAGTAACAGAACACCTGCGGAAAAATCTATTTAGTATGATGAGCTATGGAACCTCTCTATGTAACGTTAGTTTACATAAATCCAAAGCTGTTCCCCACAGGCACAAGGCGTAAGAACCAATCAGCATGACCAATTATTCCTAGGAAAATAGGGTGAAAATGTTGATAAATAGTTACGAATACTGTTACAGCATCCTGAATAGAAGAATAACCATCATCATAGACTCAGTGGTGTACTTGATTTGTGGGCCTTCGTAAAGTTTCAAATAAAGAATCACACTAGATATGTAAATTGTGTGGATGTCGTAATTCATGGAGATGTTGAATTATTTAACAGTTGTCCAAAAAGCTATTTTCACAATAAGAACATTCTACCATTAATTTGAGAAATGGTGGCTTCATTCTGGTTTACGACATTGCAATTTAACTAATGCACGTTGGGAATATTTGATTATATTTTAAAATATCAGCGTGTTTACGTAGATTGCTTAATATTTAAAATTTCGATATCGCGACCTAAAAAAACATCGATTCTTCTACAAACCAAAATTCATAACTAGCTGCATGTTCAGGGGGAACGATCTCTACGTGAGAATTGCAAAGGCTGTGTGCATATTTTTGAATGGCGTCAAGCAAACCTGTTTACAGTGTTGATATCGCGACCTAAAAGAATTATCTCATTTTTTATAACTCGTCAGTTATAGGTGTCTAAAATCACTTTCTCGTTGTCAAAAACTGTATGTTTTTGTTATTTTCCTTCATGAGAAAAAGTTAACACTACGAAAAAATGTAAAAGTTCGGTACTATAAGTTTTATATTGCATTTAATATGCAAATTGATATAGTGGATCTATAAACATTCCAAACCGTGAGACCTTCGTATTGAGATTATCAAATAGATAGAAATTTCTGGGTTTTGCTTGTTGATCGTATAATCTTCATAAAATGTTGCCCGGGAGAGAAGTCCCTGATGTAACGATATAAAGTGTCGAAATCTACACTTGAATTATAATACTTGAGTTGCTACACGAAAAAGTATTTGTTTAAATATCAATGTGATAACTCCTACAGATTTAAATATTTAAGTTACTCTACATGAAACAGTTTTATAATTTTCTTGTCCTAACACTTACACACACAATTAGAGGTCGTACACGCAATATTTTACATTTTCGACCAAACACGTTAATAATAAAACGTGCAGACCGATATAAATTGCGATACCGGTACCAAGTAATTCATTGGGCGTTAGCCAAAATATAATATGAACTAATAGCCGGGGTTGACCCTTTCATATGTGTTGTCATTGACACCGCATGTAATTATACCGGGACAAACGCATACACATCATAGAACCCTACAGCTAATGTCATTATTATGGCTGTTTTAAAAATAACTATAATCGAGCAGTGTTAGGAAATGAAAAATAATATCAAAGAACTGTGTGTTAACGGCACCGATTACAAAATACTGCCAGATAAAATACGTTAAAGTCGGTAAAAAGTACATAATGAATGCAATGTGTAATATAATACTTAAAACAGATTAGCAAGCATTTATCGCAGAATAATTGTTACCAATATAAACCTATTTATAAAATTTTGTGGGGATAATTTGCCGCTTCTCTTCCGCAGCGATGTTTTGATATTTTCGTTGAAATGTTATCGCCACATTTAGACTGTTTTTCCGCACGACTTCCTCAGAAAGCGAATACTGGAATAGCAAAATGTGACTTTATAAACAGTTAGGAATCGCGAGCACAACCCCTCATCCTATACATTTTTTATATATTATACGTATACTTTAACCCAGGGATGAGCAACCTTTTTTTACAATGGGCCAACTACAAATTTAAAAATGTTGTGCATATAAGAAACGTATTAAAATATGAACACTAGATGATAAACTCGAATTATCTCGTTATTAACAAAATGAACAAAATAACAACTCTATAAAAAACACAAATAAAACTTATAATAGAAATAGTATAAAAAAAATCAAAAAGTAATTATTATGGGAAGAAATCTTAAACAAATTTTAATGAGAAGTTTGGCATTGCTTCTTTGCAACCAATTGGTCTATACAGGGTGTATCAGAAATAGGTACAAATATTAAATCCGATGGTAGATTACAATATATACAAACTAGAAAAAACATTTCTTTGGCAATGGGACCCTTAAGATATGAGAAAATAATAATTGAAAATTTGACCCAAAATTGTTTGAATACCGCAGAATAATAACAAAAATTTGAGTTCAAAAATATATTATGTAAAGGAGAGTAAGATAGAAGTGCAAAGAACTTTCTTATCACCTGCCACAAACCAATACTATTAGGTACGTCAGTAATTTCTATTCAGTCTGTTGTCGAAGCTGGAACGCAGTGTTTCTACCAAAATGGAAAATTGAACTTACTGATGTCCTTATTTACGGGGAAGCTCAAGGAAACGCTCTAAGGGCAAGGCAAATGCATTAGAACAGTCCAACATTTACGCGATTATGGCAAGTATCAACCACAAAACCATCATCGCGGTCGTCCAAGAGCAGAAAGGGTTGTTAATGTAGAACAGCGTGTCTTGGAATTAGTGGAGGAAAGTCCTAGTGTTAGCACTAGAAGACTTGCGTTACAAACTGGCGTTTCCCATTCTACTATTTGGCGGATTTTGCGGGATGAGGGACTATACCTTTACCACGTTCAACGCGTTCAAGGTTTGCAACCAGCGGATTATGTACGTAGGCACGATTTGTGTGAATGGCTTCTTCAAAAGTGCAATTTTTATAAAATCGGAACTGGTTTAAAATATATTCATATTCATATATTTTTTGTAATTTAAAGGCTTTTTTTTTCTAATTTAACACATAGAACTATATATTTAAAAAGTTAAAAAGTAAAGGTTTGACGGGCCGCACGAAAAAGTGAGCCGAGCCGCATGCGGCCCGCGGGCCGCGGGTTGCTCATCCCTGCTGAGTTTAAGCAATATTGTCAATCATACGAGGTGCGTCCTACAAGTAATGAGAATGATTTCCAAAAAAAATTGTTTCATTAAAAAAACATACAATTAGGCTGGATGACCTCCACAGGAAGTGCTATGGGACTGAACGCAACAATTCCAGCGACCCTGCCATTCTTCGCACCACGGACGTCTTCATGTGAGAGGCTGTTGAGAGTGCTCGTCGCGTCTGACTGAACGTTTTAAACAATACCAATATGGTGTCCTTTCAGGTGAGCCTCATTGGAAGCATAAAACATTCATTCTCATTATTTGTGGGACACACCTCGTATTGTATTGTTTTTTAAAAAATCGATAGTAGCAATAAAACTATTACATCCATATTTTCTTTCTTGCTAAATATAAAAATGGAATATTTATATTGGGGTATACGGCAGCGGTAATCAAATTATAGAAGCATAAAAAAATTGCAGAATTTAGTACAAACTGTTTTTACAAAATTCCGTGTTGTGTCATATATCAAAATTTTGTTCAAAACTTTGTACAAAATTCTATAGACTCAGGCTCTAGAACCTGCATGCGATGCGCAAACGAGCAATTTTTAGTGTCTATCAACGATCACAGAGAGCAGAGAAGTATATCTTTACCACGTGTTTACCCCACTACGCCGACACTCCTGGCACTTTCTCTTATCGCGCTTGCGTTCTTTATTGTTGCAATTTGTTTGCTTGTCGTAAGTTCATGTAAAATATGAAACACATTTTTGCTTTATAAATAATGTATTCAACAACTTAATTACAAATAATCACCGTCACAGTTAAGGCACCTATCCCATTGTTTTACTAACCGACGTATACCCTGCCCATAGAATTTTTGTAGCTGCTGATTGAAAAAGTCTTCCACAGCTATCTGTACTTCTGCGTCGACTCAAAATGCCGATCTTTTAACGCCTTTTTTGGCGGACAAAAAATATGGAAATCGCAAGGCGATAGATCCAGGCTATAGGCTAGATGCTCTAAAACCCTCCATTTCTTTTGTTGAAGATTTTCTTTTACCACATGAGACCTAGCATTGTCGTGCAGCAAAATGATCCCACACGTAAGTTTTCCTTGACGTTTCCTTCTTATTGCGTGATGAAGCTTGTTCAATGTTTCATTGTATAGATTTGCATTGAGATTCGTAACCCACGTTCCTTAAACTCTATCAACAGGGGTCCTTCATGGTCGAAATGATCACCTTGTCTGCAGAAGGTTCTTCGGTGGTGGTGAATTTGAATGTTTCCACTGCATTGACGATAACTTACTGAATGACTCGTAGTAATGGACCAAGTTTCGTCACCAGCAACTATTGACAGAAACTCTTCCTTAAACTCTATCAACAGGGGTCCTTCATGGTCGAAATCATCATCTTGTCTGCAGAAGGTTGTGCTTTAAACTTCTTCGATGGTGGTGAATTTGAACGTTTCCACTGCATCGACGATAACTTACTGAATGACTCGTAGTAATGGCACCAAGTTTCGTCACCAGCAACTATTGACAAAAGAAAGTCATCACCATTTTGCCTATACTCTGTGAGGTGTTGCAGAGATAAGCCCATTCGCAAGCATTTTTGTTCATTAGACAAGAGACGAGGAATCCGTGGCGAACAAACTGTGCTGTAACCCAGATTACGAACAATACTATGGATAGATCTTACACTCGCACCAACAATCTCTGAAATTTCTCTAATTGTAATTCGACGTTTTTCTCTAATAAGTCCCCCCATAGTCCCCTCTTTTCCATTCTTAAATTTTCGGCCCCATTCCTTCACAGTTGGGCACGCAATACATGCATTTCCATACACTGCTTGCATTCGCGTATGAATCTGCAATGGCTGTACACCCCCAGCGCATAAAAATTGTAGGACCGCACGCTGATCAAATTTGGATGGATTTTCGACAAGAAACGCCATTTCAAAATCGAAGTTTTATAACTCAGAATCAAATTCAAAAGCCAGAAACTTATTAATGTGTTTCTTACACACACTACTAACATTACCAAACGTCATTTGAATTATTGCATTTGTTTCCAAGGCTAAGTTGATCAAAGATGGGTTTCAGTTGAACAAGTCTTGTATTATGAAATCTTAATAGAATTCTACATTATCGACAGTCACATGATTATTTTGACAGTTTTCTCTCTACGTAGTTTGCACCTATATGGGCATGCTCACATACAGAATTTTGTACAAATGTTGTGGATAAATTCTGTGCTGTGTCATACAGGCCTTACTCTAAACGGTAGAACGTACCAAGGAGACATGGGAAGCATTTAATCCAGGATATCACTGTTCAAACCTGCTTCTTAAAGTATGTATATATGCATTGTTGCCAGAGTGGCAAGTTTCCAAATAATCTTATTATTATCTCCTAATTTAAATCAAAGATATTATGTAATATGTTAAAAAGTTAACGATTTTAGACATATTAGCAACTGAAGAACCAGACAGGCGTTGGCTATCCACAAAATAATTTAAAATTTAATCTCTCATGAGCTCAATTCGTATTAGTTAACTAAACATGCTAACTATTCCACAATGTATGTATTTATCCGAGGAGCCACATCATCAAAGTCGTTTAAAGTTAGACATAATAGTTAACTTTAAAAGACATCTTTTGACTAACCTCTCAGCATACATTGTGTACTATTACCAACTTATGGTTACTTTTAAACGGCAATTTGTGGGTAATTTAACTTTTAAAGAGTGTTATTGACCACGTAATTTAATATTATATACATCGATATACTGTACTGTAATGCCAGCCAAATTCCAACATTTATGATTACTAACAAATAACTATCGAATCACCATTTCTCAAATATATGTCGCACATGGCAGATACTATGGTTTTAGTAAGTATTACGAATCCATAAAAAGTTATAATGGTGCAATTCTACGAGGAATGTTCAAATTTAAATAGGAATTTATTTATAACAAGGTATTACAACAATGAAAAACATATACTATACATATCTATACAAGATCAGGACTGTACGCTGCATGCAGATGAAGGTCCCACTAAAATTTGTTTATGGTTCAAATTGATCGTGCAGCGGTATGAAGACGAGCATTGTCTTACGGAAAGCAAACAGAACTTTGTCTTCTCTTCCGTTTATTCCTGATCGTCTGTTTAATTTTATCTTACAAAAGTGTCTGCATTAATTGTGCCACCTTCTTTAAGGAAATCAATAAACAGCATCCCTTAACAATCCCAGAAAAATGTTGCCATCACTCTACAAGCTGACAACACAGTTTTCGTTTTCTTTGGCTATGGAGATATAGTGTGACACCACTACATCCTTGCACGTTTTGACACATAAGTAAAATTTTATATGCAGGTACCATCAGTTGTCAGAATTCGGGGTCATAAATTCATCTCCTTATCTTTCTTCAAAAGAAGCAATTTGCAAACGATTCAACTGTATTTCTTGGTCAACAATCTCAGAATCCACCTGGCACTCAGCCTGCGATACTTTTGCTTGTTACGTCGAACTGTTGTTGTTGTCGCCTAACGAGCGTGCTTGAGGGGGTTGTTTGGCGTAAGGGGATTTCACTTCTTAGAAGAAAACGTAATAGTAAGCAGTCTACTACCTGCTCTGAAAATATTTACTACAGTCTTGTCAAACAAATGTTTTTATGCAGCAAAGTAACGCGGGGATGCCCTTATCAAGTAGCCGAATTTTCTCAAAAGGACGCCGTTAACATGCACCCCCGTCAGGCGACGACAATACCCACCTGGCTTGCTGAATAGGGGCATTAACTTTTTCTTCATCTTCATGATTAACTAAAGGTGCAAATCATTGTACACGAGGCTCATTTTCTACATGAGTACTCCTATCTCTAAAAGATTTCGACCAGTAAAACATCCGACTTTTATAAAGACGATGATCTCCATATTGTGAGAATTTCAGTCGAATTTATGCCTTCCGATTTTAAAAAACCTGGGATTAAGCTATTCTAAATATGAACCGAAAGTTCAGTTAACCGTATCTTTTTAGATGTAGCAGTAAAAGTTGAATAGCAAAAAATTAAAACAATTTGTTATACAAATTACATCTTGCTAAAACTAAAAATTTCACGGATTTTGTAATTTGTCTTAAGCAACTTCTTGTGGCAGATATTTTGTCTTGTATGAAAGCAAATAAGTGTGTTTGAGTTGCATGCATATCTATTTTTGAACAGCTTCGATAACGTGCTTATTTGAATGAAGTCTTTTCCAACTAAAAATTCTTTTAGTGGGCCAAACAAATAAAAATCGATTGGAGCAAGATCAGGACTATATGCATGCAGGAGAAGGTTTCACTAAAATTTGTTTATGGTTTAAATTGTTCTTGCAGCGGTATGAGGGTGAGCATTGTCTTAGGAAAGCAAATAGAACCTTGGCTTCTCTTCCGTATATTTCTGATCGCCTGTTTAATTTTATCTCGCAAAAGTTCTGCATTAATTGTACCACGTCCTTTAAGGAATTCACTAAAAATTCTCAAAAAAATGTTGCTTCCACTTTACAAGCTGACAACACAGTTTTTGCACACAGTGCATCCTTACACGTTTTTACTCATAAGTGAAATATCGTATACATGTTTCTTCAGTTGTCAGAATTGGGTTCATAAATTCATCTCCTTTCCTTTCATATCGCTGCAGTAAAGAAGAAGCAATTTGCAATCGATTTAACTTATTTGGTTAACAAGTTCGGAATCCACCTGGCACTCACCCTACGATACTTTAGCTTGTTACAACGAACTGCTATGCTCGAGGGGGCTGGCGTAAGTGGATTTCACTTTTTAGCAGGAAACGTAATAGTAAGCAGTCTACTATTTGCTTTGAAAACATTTACTACAGTCTGGCTTCAGCATATTCTCAAACATATGTTTTTATGCAGTTTTATTCCCGTATCAAGTATCCGAATTCTCTCAGAAGGAAGCCGTTAACATGCATACTCGTCAGGCGACGACCATACCCTCCTGTTTTGCTGAATAAGGGCAACATTTTACTTCATCTTCACGATTAACCCAAAGTTCAAGTCGTCGTACACGAGGCTCATTTTCTGCACGAATACTTCCGCCCCTAAAAGATTTCGACCAGTCAAACATCCGACTTGCATAAAGACGTTGATTCCTGTATTGTGCTCGCAATACTCTGAGAATTTCAGTCGAATTTATGCCTTCATTCGTAAATAATTTGATTATTATGCACTGTTACGCGTTATAACGAATAAAACTTTCCGATATCGTAACTGTTACTGCCAAAATAATATTATAGCAAAACAATAGCCATCGGTATGTTAACAAGAGTTGCGGCCAACATTTAATTAATTTAATTTTTGGAATTGTACCCAGAAGGGGGTTTCAATTTTTACCTTCCTGTTTTAATATAAACACTCCTCTTATAATCGCTATTTTATTTAGGGACAGTAAACACAGATACATATGACAACGTTGTCCAAACATTGGTGATGTTTTTCCGGTTTTAAGAAATCCTGAATTAAGTTATTTCAAATATCAACCGAAAGTTCAATTAACCGTATCTTTTTAGACGTAGCAGTAAAAGTTGAATAGTAAAAAATAATAACAATGTATTATACGAATTACATACTTTTAAAACGGATTTTGTAATTTGCTATAATCAACTTCTTGTGGCAGATATTTTGTCTTTTACGAAAACTAGTTTGCGTCAGACAGTAAAGAACCAAAACCAAGAACATTAGATATTTACTGACTTCTATATAATCATAGGCGTCTCTTTTTTATTACGGTGGAACTACTATGAAGGAAACTAACGTTATCACTTCAGGCAAAACTTCTTTAGAGGACGTGTGACCTCATCGAATAAAATTAAGAAATTGTAATTATAACTGTTATTACGTGAACGTTAACATTTTTTTTTTGAAAAATTTGCTACGTTGGTGAGTTTTATTTTATTTTCATAGTGACAGTAAAAATAACTTTCTCCGGTGGCCCACGTTTTTTAAACTAATTAGGTTGACGCATCGTAACTCTCCCGATTTCCTGCAAGATTAGGCGACCTTGAAATTAGTCTGAAGGTTACATCTAACAAACAAGATCGTAACTGCTAGATAAAATCAAATATTCCTGGAAGCTTGTAAGGAAAGTAAGTTTTCTCCCAAGGCATTGGCTAAATTAATGCATATGATAATGGTGTTGCATTCTGGGTTTAATAAGGTTCTTTGAACGTTTCACCCCTTGCCACGTGACTTTCAATGTTACTTCGACCTAAATTTTTAAGAAAGCAGGTTTGTGTTTCGGTCTACGTTTGTAGTAAATCGCTGACTTGACGGGATAACTACAATTTAAATGCGATTACTTTGTAGTACAAAGTACGTAGGAAGGCGAAGTACTTTTCAAGCTCTTTAATCGTACTTAAAAGAGCTGTAAACCCATCCTAGGCATTTGATCGCTTTTTATGAACAGCTTGATATCCGTAGGTAGGTTTATGCCATTAAAGAAGTTCTACAAGCTTGATTGGAAAAAAGTGCTAATATAAAACGTTACTGCGTTTCTAGAAACGCAATTGAATTTTAACTTAATGGCTCATTTGTAAATGTTGTAGAAAAGAAATAAGATTTCCTGAAACCTCGTGAAATACATTTATTTTCTCAGATTTATTGAGTAAATCTGTCACTTGCGCAGATCTTTAAATTAAGAGTTTGCAGCATGTCCGCGCATTTTTAATTTACAAGAAAATCAAACAAACGTCTTAAAAAATTAAACATAATGACAAGTAACTATATATCAAGTGGCTGTTTTTGCTCATGCGGATAAAATAACCCAGACATGTGATGTGCAATTTCAGTTCGAACGAAACACACATTGCGGATTGTCGGAAGTATTCCGTATTAGCAAACCATGTTCCTACAGGAGGAAGTAATAATAAAATTTTACCTACCGATCCATAAAGCAGACCACAACTATCCATACATAAATACTGGCAGGTCGCTACTCCTTGTATTTTCAGCTGTCCAATGCCAACCGTCGTCCTTTGCAGGATTGCTGAAACAGAAAACTCGCATCAATTTCATTTTTACTGCATCTGAAAATTGCGGAAATAACTGCAGAATGGGGCCCCCGGATCGCAGATACACAATAACTTTTTTTATGGCTGCCGCCCTATAAAGCTGCAGTTAAATTGCTTAAAAACTAGATAGGCAATTCCGCAACCCCTTTGAAACTTTTGGTGGTAGCTTGTAAAACGATGGGGATTCGAAATTCCAGCAAAGTTTGTATTAGGCATTAAACAATCCACACCCACAAAGAAGTCAAGGATCAGTTACATCATTTAGAAATACCTTAAAGTCATAAAAAGTGTTTCATTTTAGATAGTCTGTCATGCGTTAGTAAACTCGGAGTTTCAAAACAAGGTGCACATTGTTGAAGCATCCTTTGGCAGTTTCCCAGCCCAGTTAATAACCTATGCAAGTGTCATTTGGTTTTTAAAAATAGTACCACATAATGCAAATTTAGAACAGCCGCGTTACACTGCCGGATTTTTAACGGGATTGATTAACTTTTGCCGTAACTGGCTGCTTCTAATTTAAAGAACAAAGACTTTTGATTATAGCGGCCCGGGTGCACTTTTGGTTGTTGATTTTCTCTGGCAAATGAAAATTAAGCGAGTACTGCCGTGTCTGCCAGGGATTTAACTTACTATTCATGAGCGCAATATTTCAGACATTCAGAGAATACAAGGAAGTGATTTTTACGCTCGTTAAAACCTGAAGTTTCAGAGATACGCGACATTGCGTAAATGATATGAATGATGTATGACGGGAATTTAGTTTACGCGATTAATTCCAATTTACGTGGGAAACGCGAAATCAGGAAACTAAAAGACGCTCCGAAATTCATAAATGCATCTTTGTATTCAAACTGAATTGATTTGGTTATAAAAAGTTGTTCGCTGTCTACGATTTCTTAATTTTCTAAATTCATGTTTTGTTATGCAAATTTATCGAGAAGCTGCTCTGGTGGACCGTTTTAAAATTAGTTTTTTGCGGTGTTTACTTAAAATCATTGACGTACTGTATAATTTAAAACGACTCGAGGCGAAACTTAAACAACTATAATTAATATGAATGATTTGATAAACCCGCCGTTTTTTATTAGTATTTCTAAAACCAGACAACATTGGTGTTTATCTGATTTTTCGCAGAAACTTTTTTAATATTTACTTTCACTTTTGCAAATTAATCTGAACTCTTGATGACTTCAATTACTTACTAATTAGCCTTGAAAGCTCACGTTAATTTCCACAAGATACGTACACATTAAACCTGTCTTTCTTAATTATACAACTGCTTTAAAATAACCCCACACTTGCTTTTTATTTCCTATACTATACACATTCCGCTTAATCGCCAAAACGGTAATTTAGGAGCAAAATGTTCATGGCAGATTCCCTTTTTGTATTAAACATGCGTAACGGCGCTTCACTTTGTTGAACAATGCAGTGTTAACAGCGTTGACTTATTTTGGATAGGTCTTAACCATTAAAACTGTCCTGGTCAAAATGAGATTTGACCACTCGACAAAAAGAAGGATAATGTAATATAACCAGAAGTCGCACTTTACTTCTTTAACGCCGAATATATCCGAAAATAAATAATACTATGTCACATCAGACCCTTTCGTCTACAGTACCGGCCGAAAGTTAATCACCTTTATTTTTTAAGATACCTACGTTAAAAGTGTGTGAATCTCTATCTAATCCTAATAATATGTCTTGATATTAGGTACATCTTACAGAATAAAACACTTTTCTTTAACTTATAAGAACAACAGCTCCCAGAAAATTAATTTTATGTAAAATCTTTATAGTAACTGCAACTAAATTATAAATTATAAAAAGTTTAAGTTTCTACAGGAGAGTATGAATACCGTCTAAGCATGGACTCAAGAAATATGTCGATGGTCGACTGAGGGATCTTCTTCCCCTCTTTCTGCAGTTCGCCAAACTTTTCGGTCGCATTCTTTAACTTCTTGTCTACCAGACACCTCTCCAGCTCTTCCCATAATGACTCTATGAGGTTTAGGCCGGGCGATTGGTTTGACCAGTCCATAGACGTTACCCAACGGCATTGGAGCCACTCCTGTACATCAGCCGCACGGTGCTTTGTGTCGTTGTCTATTAGGAATATGAAACTACGACTAAGGAAACGTTTTGAATACGGAAACATCACATTCTCAAGAATATACATATACATCTTCCGATCCACGATACCTTCGATTCTATGAAGAGTACCGATCCCTTTTGCGGAGAAGACACCCACCCCATAACCGATCCACCTCTGTGCTTCATTGTCGACATTTGGTACTTGGGTCAAAACGTTTGCCTGCAGGCCGACGAATCCAGTGTATACAGTCACTGCCAATCCATAGACGTCACCCAGCGGCATCGGAGCCACTCATTTACATCAGGTGCTTTGCGTCGTTGTCTATCAGGATTATGAAGCTACGACTAAGGAAACGCTTTGAATATGGAAGCATCACTGTTTCAAAAATATACATATACATCTTCCGATCCATGATACCTTCGATTCTATGAAGAGGACCCATCCCTTTTGCGGAGAAGGCACCCCACACCATGATCGAACCACTTCCGTGCTTCATTGCAGGCATTTGCTACTTTGGGTCAAAACGTTTACCTGTAGGTCGACGAATCCAGTTTATACCGTCACTGCCAGTCCATAGACGTCACCCAACGGTGTCGGAACCGCCCCTGTATATAAGCCGCACGGTGTTTTGCGTCGTTGTCTATCAGGAATATGAAGCTACGACTAAGAAAACGCTTTCACTACGAAAACATCACATTCTCAAGAATATACATATACATCTTCCAAATCATAATACTTTCGAATCTATGAAGAAGATCCATCCCTTTTGCGGCAAAGGCACCCCATACCACGACCGAACCACTTCCGTGCTTCATTGCAGGCATTTGCTACTTTGGGTCAAAAAGTTTGCCAATAGGTCGACGAATCCAGTTTATGCGGTCACTGCCAGTCCATAGACGTTACCCAACGGCGTCGGAATCACTCCTGTACATGAGCGGCACGGTGCTTAGCGTCGTTGTCTTGCTGGAATATGAAGCCACGACTAAGGAAACGCTTTGAATACGGAAACATCACATTCGCAAGAATATACATATACATCTTTCGATCCATTATACCTTCGATTATATGAAGAGGATCCGTCCTATTTGCGGAGAGGGCACCCCACACCATGACCGAACTTTTTCTGTGTTTCGTTGTAGGCGTTTGGTACTTTGGGTCAAAATGATTGCCTGCAGGCCGACGAATCCACTTTATACTCTCACCGCCACACAGTATAAACTTGCTTTCATCACTTCAAAGAACATCAGCCCATTACGGAAGTGCCAAGTTAAGCTGAGTATTACACCAGTTCTTCCTGTTCTTTGCTGAAATGAACGACTTCTTCGCGGTGGCCTGCTATTCAGTTTCGCAGCCTGAAGTTGCCGGGGTATGGTGCGTATAGATGGACCAGGTTCACCAGGAATCGATATATTTCTGGCAATGCCTGATTGCTACGACAAGTGCGAAGAATATTTCTATCAATAATACGAGTCGTGCAACGCGGTCGACCGTTTTTACTCTTTTTAAATAAACCTCTCTGTATCTTCCAACGTTGAAGAAATTTTGAAACCGTCGACTTAGAGATACGAAACTGCCTCGCTAGCTCTTTGCGAGTCCTTCCTTGCTTGCGGTCCTTTATAATAGCTTCTTGCTGCCGTTCATCTAAATCTCAAGCACTGCGGGTTTTAGACATTTTAACAAACAGTAAACTACAATATGTAATATCAAAACAGTAAAAACAATCGAGAAAATGATAAACTAAACAAAACAAAGGGTTGCTAAGATGAAATTTTGGTAAAAATCAACAATGATTGAAAATTATGATATCCAATAAAAATATTGTCATACAGTATCTACAAGGTGTACCTGCTGCCAGGTGTATATGTACAAATAACATTTTTAGCCTACTAAACGTAGCTGGGAAGCAGTTGCGCTGAAAAAGCCAAAAGGTGATATAGTTTGGCCGGTACTGTATAGTTGTAAAGTATAAACTTACCAACAATACCAATCTAAGAAAGTAGAACAACTGTTTTTCAGTGACTAAACATTTTAAATACCGCAAAATCTCGAATAAAATACATACTTGTGTATAATACGCGTTCTTCATTTAGCCCTAAAGTTTCTGGTAAAATTGAAATTTGTATATGAGATTTCAAGATTTAATTTTAAAACATTTGATATCAGAACTTACACTTTCAATAAAAATTAACGAAAATGTCAGATATCAATAGTATATTAAACTTCGGACGCGATCACGGAGTGCAGACCTGCGACATGCATATTGCAACATGTACCACATTTGTTCAATATTGAAAACGGCGGCTTATCTTGTACGCGAACATAACACGCACCGCCTTTTTGCGGGCTAAAATGAGTACAAACACATAATAGTTATTAATATTATTAAATGGAACTACAAAAAAAAAGTTACAGATAAGGTTCTTTTATGCCCTTAAAGCCTGATCCACAACATTGTTTAAAGACCGATGCTTGTAAGACAACTGTTGATGATTAAAATATTTCAAGAAACTCTATGGTAAGATAAAGTATTGAGTATTGTTACTATTAATCCCCTCCATGTGGAAAGAACAAACAACCTCGGGATTTAACGTTTTATTCAATATTTACATTCCTACGTAGTATGCCTAAACGTGTTTACAGGTTCAGGAACTGGAATTATCTGTTTAGTTTGGTTATTTAGAATTTTCCAGCAAAACAGTATCGCTAAAGTATCGCAAATCCGCGGTAATTGATAATTTAAAAAAGTACCGCGATACCGATACTCGATACTTTTTTTGAAATGTATCGCGATGCGATAATCGATACTCAAAAACTATCGCGATACTGGTATTGATACTGATACTGATCACTGCACAGAACACCCATTTCCCTAGTACAATGAACATGTATGTTCCCATGCATGTTCGTCGCCTACACTCCATTTGAGTATGGCATTGTAAGAAGAAGAAATTATATGAATATTTTTCATATTACTCAAAAACGAATTCTTATTAAATCGTTTAAAAACGGATTTCTCATTTATTTATGAAGTTCATTTTTTACATATCTGCGGCGGATTTGTGAAAATTTACGGTTAAAGAGAAGAGTGGTAAAGGGTTTAGTTACCCCCCCTTGGGTGTTAATATTTCGATTTTTTTATCTACATCTAAATAAAATTATTATTGTATTGTATAACTTTTTCATAAATTTGGGTACGCGTTCTGTTTTCATAATACACCGTGTTCCTAAATTATTTTCGAAATTTCATATGGTCAGTACGGCTACGCGGGCGAACGTGGATGTATGAATACCACATATCATGAAAGTGCAGTTGTGAAAGTGAAAGTATCCCACGTGCGTAGTTGTTTTTCCTGTTAGTCACCTGACAGCGCTAGTGTTCAAAATGGCGACTACTGAACATAAGCATTTTGTATCTTGCAACTTGCGAAACTCAACTCGGCAGTTTTTGTACAGCGAACATGCATTTCTCCCAGGGATTTCCACGCTCTCCCGACCTCACATCGTGTGATTTCTTGCTATGGTGGCACGTGAAGGACCGTTTGTATCTGCCACCGGTACATACCGACCTAACCTGCCTGAGTTGAGACGCAAGATGCTGTTGAATCTATCACACCAGAAATGCTGACCAGGCACGGTTGGATATGTGCCGTGTTTCGAATGGCGTTCACGTTCAACACTTGCAAAGTACATTGTGAAAACTCGTAAAGTTGCTGTTTGTGTGTATATAACGTTTGTTGTCGTTTACCGACATTTATGAGAAATTAATCTTTAAATTTTGAAAAGGAGGCTTCGTCTATAACGACCATTGATTTGTAACAGATATATAGCTTTAAGTACCATAATTATCATCAACAGACTTTTGTCTGGACATCGACCTCTTCTCTGTCACGTGTTTTTCCTCAGCGCCAAGGTAGAAACACGGGGGACTTACAGATTAACGTCGAATCCGAACGATGTAAATTTCAGAGAAGATTTTTAGCACGGTTGCAAGTCGAATTGGAAAATTATATGTGGTGGGTTGCAGTCCAAATTTTTTATAAATCTGCGTAGTAATAACCCAAGCTAGAATCGACGCTTGCTCAGAAAACTAGCACATCACCAACTGAGCTACCACCACACATATTTAAGTATAGATTTGGGTTTACTTGCATATTTTACAAAACCATAAATATAGAAGCTAAAAATTGCATTTCACAAAAGGTGTAAAGTATGGGAAAGTCCAGACTAAATATTTTGCTTACTATTTCGATATTTTCTCAATTAATTATTAGTATTTACGTCTGTTAAGTGATTTTTAATAGTACTACACGCAGCATAAAAGCTTCGAAAACGTGTTTGTTAATTCCTCTGTCATTTTTCACTGGATTTGAAATAAGCCAGTAGTTATGTTATGAGTTTCCCAACATTTTAATGGAATCTCCTACAGTGTTAATATTATACACATTTGTCAATTGAACGCTCGTTTATTTCAGCATTGGCGCTGTTTCTTTTAATATTGACTTTATACAGATATTTTGCTATCCATAAGTTTCCAGCTGTTGTAGTTTACTACTTTAAGTAAAATTTGTCACGATAGATAAATCCGTGTTTATAAATATGTGAATCATATAATAAGAAAGCAGCAAACGTGCTTCGTCAATTAATATATTTTTAATATTAGCTTCATACAGATATTTTGCTATCCATAAGTTTCCAGCTGTCGCAATTTACTATTTTAAGTAGAATATGTATCGATAAATAACTTCGCGTTTATGAATATGTGAAGCGTATCATAGGAAAGCAGATAAAGTGGCTCGTGGATTAATATATTTTTAATATTGGCTTTATACAGATTATTTGCCATACATATCCAGCTGTTGTAGTTTACTACTTTAAGTAGAATTTGTAACGATAAATAAATCAGCGATTAAAAATATGTAAAGCATATAATAGAAAAGCAGAAAAAGTAGCTCGTGGATTAATATATTTTTAATATTGTCTTTATACAGATTATTTGCCATACATTTCCAGCTGTTGTAGTTTACTACTTTAAGTAGAATTTGTAACGATAAATAAATCCGCGTTTATAAATATGTAAAGCATATAATAGAAAAGCAGAAAAAGTAGCTCGTGGATTGATATATTTTTAATATTGGCTTTATACAGATTATTTGCCATACAAATCAGCTGTTGTAGTTTACTACTTTAACTAGAATTTGTAACGATAAATAAATCCGCATTTATAAATATGTAAAGCATATAATAGGAAAGCAGAAAAAGTAGCTCGCGGATTAATATATTTTTAATATTGGCTTTATACAGATTATTTGCCATACATATCCAGCTGTTGTAGTTTACTACTTTAAGTAGAATTTGTAATGATAAATAAATCCGCGTTTATAAATATGTAAAGCATATAATAGAAAAGCAGAAAAAGTAGCTCGTGGATTAATATATTTTTAATATTGGCTTTATACAGATTATTTGCCATACAAATCCAGCTGTTGTAGTTTACTACTTTAAGTAGAATTTGTAACGATAGATAAATCGGTGTTTATGAATATGTGAAGCATACAATAGAAAAGCAGAAAACGTGGCTTGTGGATTAATACATTTTTAATATTGACCTTATACAGATATTTTGCCATTCGTAAGTTTCCAGCTGTT